>VXAB01010290.1:0-11897 GCA_013399175.1 Odontophorus gujanensis | reverse complement strand
AAAAAAAAAAAAAACAACAAAAAACAGAGAAAAAAAAAAGGAGGAACATGAAGGGGATACAATTCTCAGTCAGCTTCTGAATACATGGGAATGCTTCATTTCAATTTATACCTTGTGTATGTTATGGATAGAGGCATGTGTCTACTAAATATTTTACATAACTTATATATTTAGTGATAGTCAAAAACGTATAAACATTATATACTGCTAATTCCAGAATACCTCAATGCTCTATGCTTTTCCAAAGCAAAATTTCTAAATTCAGTATACCTTGCTTTAAACAAATGTGCATTTTCTGACACAAAAACACTCTGTTTTCAGAACTCCAAACAAGTTTAACCATGACTTACTCAATTCAGACGTCAGATATCTGGCTGCAGTGACATTTTGATTTCTATTATCAGAAGACAAAATTAAATGCTTTGCACCATGAGAAGACAAGATTTATTAAAGAACAAGTACTCAAGGAAGAAGAATACAGTTGTGTTAAGCACAAATAAAACAAAATAGAAAGCCAAGGAACAACCTTTAGATTCACAATAGCAACATCAAATTTTCTTCAGAGAATGACAGTGAAAACAAAAACCAGTGTGAGAATATTTGCCTGTCAAACAACCAGGAGCGATTGTTGAGAGCTCCCCTTAGGTAGGCCTCTTGAAGCCTGCTCTTCACATAAAAGAGGGATATCCCAAGATGAAAGAAACAAATAATATTTATAAGCCACCACTTAGAAGCTCATGGAAGGCCTCACAGCACATTCAAAATAGCACACTGGTATACAATCTTTTCTTCATAGAGTATAATTGTGTTTCAGGCTGTTCAGTCAGATTACAAAACAGTTTTCCATTTTGCAACAATTGACTCTCAGTTGAAAGCAATCTGTGACTTCAGGATGAGGACAGGTTTTGAAGTGACTGAATGTTTTTAATGTACAGTGCAGACTGCAGCCATCTGTGTTTCAGAAGGAGACCAAATCTGTCTACTAGTCTGGGTTAAGAGGAACAAGGATGAGATAGGGCTACAACAATGCTTGCATTAGGAGAAACATTGTGGAAATTCTGTTTTCATTGATCAGCTGAGTTTTAACTGCATTCACAGCATTTTAGACCCAAAAACTGAGTAAGTAAAAAATATAAATGAATATATTGGTTTGTCAATTATTTCGTATTCGTACACTGCTTTGCACAATTTTGAGATGAGAATGAATTAATAATTTGCTAATTTATCACTGTCATCTAGGCAGTGTTGTAGGCCGATGTTTCTTCCTACCTATCTAGTGTGAATACTCACATTTATTTTCTTGCCACTTTTCCCTTTCTTGAGCTTGGTGGTGAGCTTTAACTGGGTCATGACTGAGTGAGACAAATTCTGAGGCCTGAGTGAAAGAAACAGCAGGAATGCATGCCTAGGAAAAGGACAATCACAGAATCACAGAATTGTTTGAGTTGAAAGTGACCATAAAAAGGTCACCTAGTACAAGTACCCTGAAATGAATGGAGACATCTACAGCTAGATAAGGTTGATTAAAGCCTCATCCAGCCTGATCTTGAATGCCTCTAGGGACAGGGCAACCACTACATCTCTGGGCCTGACCACCTTTTATTGTAAAAAACTACTTCCTTATATCCAGATTAAATCTCCACTCCTTTAGTTAGAAATAATTTCCCCTTGTCATATAACAATAGACACTGTTAAAGAGTCTGTGTCCCCCTTTCTTATAGCCCCTCTTTCCTGTCCAATCCCTGAAGTAACCTACAACACTTCACAGTAAGACCACTCACCATAAGAACAGTGTGAAAGACAACAACTGTTTGTTCCCACGTCTCAAAGCTTGCTTTCTGAGGCACGTTTTGCAATAAGACTCTGGCTTATCTAGGAAGCAGTGGTGGGTGTCAGGCAGCTGGCATCACTTTGTGGACAGTTTCACATTTGAAAACATTTCTTTAGAACTGTTTGCCTTTGAAAGGGAGTGCTCAGGAGTGTTTACTGGTGGAAGATCTGGCCTGTGACCAAATAACTAGTACAGGAGACTGGGAAGTGATACCATTATATCCTGTGAAGGCAAGACACAATTAGGCATCTCCCTGCTCCCTCTTATCTATTGGTAAGGCCCAAAGTTGGGAACAAAGGACTTCCTGCTGAGATCCAAATGGCAGGAGCTGTCTCCAAATAGAGCTGACTCAACCACTTCGGACTTACAAATAAATTGGTACTGTCATTAAAGACGAGTGGAAGAAGCTGTAGTTAACCAAAACCTCCAGCATCCCAATGACCCACTGCTACTGGAGGTCAGTGTCTTAACTATGAGCTACGTTGGAATCCCAGTGGTGACTATCTCTTGTTTTCTACAAAGACTTCTTGCTTTTATTTCTTATCTGTTCTCTATCATCCATCTTCCTTTCCCCATCTCCCTAAGCTGCTAGAATTTGTGATAAACTGGTCAGGCTAACATTTGACCTGTTGTGTCTTAATCTCGCTATCAGGTATACATATATCAAAAGAACCTCATCTCCCTCCTATTAATTGGAGCAAGACAGACTCCCTCCAGGACAGCTACCTCACTGTTCCTAAGTGCTAATTTAATAATGAATTCCTCTGCACTACTTTAAGACAATATTAGAATTCGTAATAAATACAGGTCTTATACCCTCACTATTTACTTTAAAGTGAAAATACTGTCTGAATTTAATATAAGAATAGCATAACATTTGAACTATATAAAAAATTGAATTGAAAATTAAGTAATTTCTTGTCTGTAGAAACAGTTGAACACCAAGACAGATCAAAGAACATCAGGAATTTGTCTATCATATTTTGTCTATAAATCAAGACTGAAATGAAATCATGGGAAACCATAAGTATAATGAAAACATGATTTCATGCCTTTTAATGTGACAATGGCCTCCATTCCCAGCCACTCAGCTGGTTTTTGTTCCTCCTCACTGTCTGCTCATCCAGCCCATGCTGCATTAGCTTCTCTATGAGAGCTAGTGTCTTATAACTTACTGAAGTCCAGGTAAACAATGTCCACTTCTATCTCCTTATACCAAGAAGTCATTTAATCATAGGAGTTTATCAAGTTGTTAAAAAATGTCTCTGAAACAGGGCCCAAGATCTATCAGTGTCCAGGATATTTAAGTATTATCTGACCTGCTATTCTTCCTCTTAATTTCCCTAGTCTTTCTCTTGGTCTCTATAGGCTTCATTTTTCTGAAGGATGTTCTTGCTAGTACAAAATGAAAAGAGGGCATTCTGCAGCCAGTCTTTTCCATACCCTGTCCAATTAAGCCTTTCACCTTGTTCATCAACAGTCCCACATTTTCCCTAGCCTCCCCTTTTTGTCTCCTATATTGCTATTGTTGTTCTTGTTTCCTTTGACAACCTTGGCCAAATTCAACTGGCTTTTCTAACAGTGACTTTGCAGGCTCCAACTGTGTCTCTGGATTCCTTCCAGCTCAGATCATTTATACATTTCTTTTGTGTTTGACTTCTGCCAGGAGCTTCTTAACCATCCACACAGGCCTTCTGGTATTTTTGCCTAACCTGGTCAGTGGGATAGACAGACAGCAACAAAATATAAAACTCCTTAAGTACATATCAGATGGTTTTCTCTGTAGCATGTTCCATGGGAGACATTCACAAATTTTTGCATACAGAGAATTCATCTAATAATATCTAAACAATGTCATCATTAGAAAGTAACATACAGAAAATGAAAATAGGTAGGGGAAAGATTTTACACTGATATTACTATTCAGATTTCATTCTAAACTCACTGGAAAATCAGTCCAGCACAGGGGAATACACTGAAGCTGTGAAATGCATCGGAAATATTTGCTCTTCCAAGCTCCAAAGGCCTTTTTTAGGACATTTTTTGCAAGTCATTAATTTCTAATTAATGTTTAAAGTAAGTAAATAAATAAACCTGAGGAGTCACATGGTTCTCCTGAAATGTAACATGCTCACCTGAAAACAAACAAACAGAACAAAAACCAGCTATGATAACAGCATTCCACCCAAACAGCTAAAAGGTTTCATATAAGACATACAGGAGAAGAACTTCTAATAGTAATTCACCTTTGCTTAAGTGTCCAACTTACTGCGTTTCAGACTGCAGGTAGTTAGTCCAATTCCCAGTAAAGCAAGTCTTTATGTACAGTCAAAAAGTACTTAAACTAAAGCAGCTGATTTACTGCTGCTGTCTGGATCATTAGCGTGCTAGCAGGGGACTCCCAAATCACTAGTTTAAGAACTGCTAGGCAGTTGTTACGGAATTTTTCAAAGTGCTGCACCAGCAATTAGGGAACCTCAAAACATCAAAAACTTAACTGTTCTCTACCTTGACAGGTAATTACACTTCTCAATTATTGTCACACTTGGTACTAATTTTGAAGAAGTGTAAGAACTGCCCAACATGATGAAGAAAGAAGATATCAAACCTTCAGTATTCATTAAGTACTGTAATTGCAACAATTGCAGTTATCCAGACTGCTCTGTTATGGGCCGATTATGATACAGCTCCTGAGGGATACACATTATTGCAGTAAAGTAGTGAATTATCAACTCACTCAGACTACTGTATTTGTTTTGTAAAGATCAGAAGAAAATACCTACAATGAAGGAACAGATACCAGCTAGAGACTCTCTTGTAAGAGACAGAATTATTTTCCATTTTAAAATCTTCCTTCTTGCTACCCATGTGAAATCACATGACAAACATAATTAAGTCAAGCAAGCTGTTGTCTGTGTGAACACATCCACACACATTCTGTATCACACACTCCTACACATAGCACTGCAGTAATTCTGAATGAAACTGCTGTATTCTTTGCATGACAAGAAAAGAACAGTTCACTCATTTAGGCAGATAAGATTGTTTTAACAACTGATTCTACTAACAATACTACATGAAAAGAAAAATATTAAGTAATTGGGGGAAAAAAATCTGATCAAGAATAGTCATCAATACCACCCCGTACAGCACTAGACAGATTCTCTTCGCTGTCACCAGCCCCTAGATTAGCATCTGGGACTATTTCTGCAGAGAAATTCTCCTTTTTTCCTTTCTCTCCTTTCATTTTTATTTTCTCCTGAAGTATATTTTGTTGTTAGACGTGGTATATCACCAACTGCAGGCTTAGATAATAAATACATCTGTATGTGAACATGCCTTGACATGTTTTGCTCAGCAAAGCAGTAAAAATTAAACAAAAAAAATTACTTTGCTTAGCTGTGGATGTTTCAATTCAACACAATAATGGTAGGCAGGCTACAAAATTCCCCACAAAATATATAAATAAATAAACAAACAAACAAATAAAGAAAGAAAGAATAAAGGCAAGTTGTGACAATTTTTTTCTTGCCTGCAGAAAACAAAACTCATTTTCTCTGCTGAGATACATTGAACATGTAGACTGTTAACAAACACTGTTTCACTTCATGTCAGAATTTTTTAGTACCAGTGTTTATGGAAAAGCTGCACATGTAGTCTTCTCACAGGTGTTCATATAAAAATGAACTGTATTTTACAAGGGTATCTAAATATTTGGGTAAGTACCTTATACATTCTCTTACTAGTTCTAAATTGATCCACCACTGCTGATGTTTAAAATTCTCCACAATATCTATATGCACTCTGGATATTGGTCATTTCTGTCCTAGGACTTCAGAAGAAATAATATTTGTTTTTTTTTCTTTCCATTAGCAGGTTGTATTGCCATACGAGGCTGCTGCTTAAGAAAATTGTTTTACTCCTTTGTTTTCCATAACAGAGTAAGAGTTTAATGAGGAAGAATACAGTAATAGGATGTAATTTCTGAAGGGGAGAGAGGATGTTTGCCATCCTAAAGACAGATAAAAAAGCGAGGAACAAATATTAGAAATCTCTCCCACAAAAAATCTGAAAGAGAACCAAAAGCAAATTTTCCAGAATTTTATAAATGTGAACAAAAAGATATGAATCCTTATTAAAATGTTTTGCAACTGCTAGAAAATGATGAAAGTCTAGATTCATTATAATTTTATTGATGATTTAGATACTTTAGACTACATTACTGTACCTCTTGCTTGAAGACTCATGCTGCCTTTCACATTCACAATAAAACAAAGCTGATGGCAGCTGATTTATTTAAGTATTCCCATTGATATTGAATCAAACAAAAAGTTCTGTACAGATCTTACTGACAAATAACTTAGCATTTATCCGATTCTTTTAATAAGTTGTTTCCCCAGCATTGCAGACCTACATTTTGAAGTGTTTATTTAGTAAAGTGCTTTTTAAATATAATCATATGATGTGTCTGAATTTTGTCCTAACATTATTAGCATTAACACATTCAAATTATTTTGACAATAGAACCTGATAGGGGTTAAGTTTACTTTATAATAGAAACTGAATGTATGTGCAACTTATGAGATTGTGGGTGGATGAATCTGCCCACTTTCATAATATCTATATCATGTATAGAGTCTCTTTAGGATCATTATGGGGAAACAATTTCACAGTGCAACTTAATTTATCCTAACCTATATATCTGTAACAAGTCAGACAAATAACTATTTCCAAAAATTATAAAAACTATAACCAACATTGCAAGAAAAAAAAAATCTAATGTAAATATTATGTCACTTAAGATCTGGAGGCCTTTCTAACATTTAATGCTTGAGTTCTAGATTTTGAGATATATCTCTGCCTAACAGGAGCTTCAGAACAGAAGCTTCAGAATCTAAAGTACTAGCACTGTTTGTTGCCTCGCAAACGTTAAAAGTTTCCAGAACCGAACAGTTAAGAAGCACTCTCTCATGTGTGCTTTACTCCAGCTGAAGCCAGTCTTGGAAGCCAAAACACATGTAGACAACTTCTTCCACTGGTATCACACACTCTGCCTTTAAATAGCACAAATGCATATAAGTTTTCACAAGCATCAATTACCCATCCCATCCCACATGCCATCTGCCTCTTTCTAGGATTACGTTCTTTTTTATTTTTTGTCATATTTGAAATATACTTAAGACCATTCAAACTATACCTTATTATTGAAGATTTCCATGTGTATTTAGAAGATCTTCCAGAAGAAAAAGTAGCTCATTAGTCAGCTATTTCTAGATAGCTTTGCAAATGTGCTAAGGGAAACCAATTCTATAGGCCTGCTTTCTTCGTAAGTGACTTTGCCTGCCCAATGAAAGTACACTGGGATTTTGATAACTGTACATTATCAGTAAATAAAGCAAAAAGAAATAAGAATAAATCAGTAAAACTAAACACATAGCATGCAAATATGAAAATATTTAAGTTATTCTTCCCAGTGATATGCTTGTCATTTTGACAATGACATCAGCTCCCCGACATCAGCTCCCCAACATCCTTATCACACCTCTGTTAAATAAAACTTTACACATGCTGTGCCAGCAGCTACTTGCGTACTGCAAGGTTGGTTAGAACAAATAGGATGACTGGTTGATTTGCTGCCCTAAACAGCAGGTAGAATGCTCAAGTCCCATCCTATCTGTCTTCCCCTCAAGGGAACATTTAAAAAGTTCTATTCTACAAGAGGTTAACCGGTTTTAACATCAGTAATGTACAAACATAATACCCTTTTAGTGTTCTTCCTTACTTTTACCTTTGGTAGAAAATGGTAAACCAATTCAGAAGTCAGAAAGGACTGGCAGACAGAGGTAGGAAGACTCATTAAACCACATATAAAAGGTAAAACAGGACAAGAAGAGTCCAAACATTCAATGAAAATATAGATGAAGAATTTATGTAAGTAAACATTAAAAACAAGTTCTTCTAAATTAAATTGTAAGACAACACATACTGATGCACTATAATAGTTATGCAAATTTTGTTCTACTTCTCTGCCAAAACAGTCTTGATAAACTGTGCTCAATACAGCACTGTGAATGAGAACTAGCTTCAAACTTGTTAGTTCCATATGTGTAGGACTTTTTCCTTAAAGAAGCTGTATATGGTGTCAATACCATTTTAGCACACTTGAAAACAGGATGCAAATTCTAGGACTATGACTGTATTGGCATGACTGTGGAGTCATAACTGTAAAAATACAAGGACTACATATAATATGTAGTCCAAAATTGTTGCAGAAAACTAATAATAGCTTGAAAAAAAAAATAATCTTAAAATAATAATAATAAAATATTAATAAATATTAATAAATATTAAAAATAATAATCTTTCTCTCACATTTTTACCAGTCAATCATATGTTCATGAAGTGCTGCAGTCATAACAAAATAATACAATATACTGAGTAACAGAACTTAACATAAAATAACAAGTACAATTCTGAATTTCTATTTATTTTAATTTTTCTATTTTGGAACTTATCATGATTATTTCTGTCATTTCTGGGGTTAGGTTTATTGATTGATTGATTGATTGATTGATTTTCCCCTCCATCATCAACACTAGCTGAATTTTCTTCCTTCATTCAGAAAAATGAGTTCATTCAAATAATGTGAGTTGAATGCGGTGGAATTGCAGTTTTTTTTTAAACTCCTGTGCACATGGTAAGAAGGATGTACACATTAGAAACAGTAAACAAAATAAGGAATGGTCTTTGAATGCTCTCCAGGTAACCGTCTTTGTTTAAACCAAAATCAAGTGGTCAATACTCAAGAAAAAAGAACACTTTTATTGATTTTCTTCTCTAGCAGAATAGAGATCAAGTGTAAAACTGGAGCTGTAATGTTGAATTTTTATTTTAAAATGATGAAACAACAATATTATATTATTATTATATAGCTCTACCATAATGTTAGTTATTAAAATAAATGTATTATTGACACTACTGCCTTACTTTATTTTTGCAATATTATGTTAATAAAAATATACAAGATCATTAATATCAGAACCCCACTTTAAAGAATAAGTGAAACAAGTAATGACTGAACAGAAGCTAAAACTGAATTCAAACAGAATTCTAGAAATTTCTTGATGAATAAAAAAATTTGGGAATGGAAAATTTAGAGATGTAAAAATCTATTTTGGAGACATATTAGGATGTTTACCAAAAACGTTTTCCTTTTGTATCAAAATAATAATTAAAAAAAACACGAAACTTTCGAGATAAATAGTTTACAGAATTGAAGTATCTGTTACTTACTAACCATTTTCAGCTGTAGAATGCTTGCAAACAACTTCTAAATAAATTGTTATTTTAAAAGAGGCAAAAAAAGTTATCAATATTCACATCTATTTCCTTAAAGACATCATCTTATTACTGACAAATAACAGACACTTATCTTCATAAACACTGAATATCCAGTTTATTTCAGATACTATTAAGTTTTACTAGATGTCATTTCTCTGTGAAGGCAGCATTTTCAGCCTGGGAAAAAGGATTTTCTTGTTCCTGCTTTCTTCTTTCAAAAGATCTTCTCTAAATATCCCACAACTTCCTGTTTTTAGAATAAGTGTGAAGTATTTGTTTATTTTCATATCCTTCAAATTCACTGCTCCTCCAAAAATACTCAGAGCTGTAGACCATCTCTAGACAGATTCAAAGACAAAAAACAAAGCAGCCTATATACCATTCCAATGTTAGAAATTTTGTTGTATGCATTCAGCAAATTTTTTCTTCCACTTACTAAGCCACAGATGTCAACTTCTTTTATGTCTGTATTATAGCATCCCTCACACTATATCTGTTTTTACATGTTTCTGAGTCAGCCGAGACCAACTTCCTTCTCTACTGAAAAGGACATTTCCTATGCAATTATTTCACTAGCTTAAAAAATAAGCATAAAGAATACATTTAAATTTGTGCCAGTTTGATGTTTTGGAGTAGCTTGCACTCAAATAAATCCACATCAAAGGAGTTAGATACGACATAGACCCTTTAGGCAATAATCTTTATCCAACAAGTACCTAGCAAGCAATCTTATTTTCACATGTAACTGTTAAGTGTAGAAAGGCAAAACTGCAAATGTTGTGAAAATCACAGTGAATTTTAGTAGGGAAAAAACTAAGAAGAGAAGCACCATTTTATGACTGAAATTAAATATCCATACCAAAAGCAAACAAAAACCCACAGAAGAAGAAAACCATCTCTTCAGTTTAAACTTGAAATTTACCCAGAAAATCTAGAAGAACTTTTTACCCAGAGAGAGACTAGAGCAAGGCCACTGAATACAATTAGGCCATCCTGTCAGCTAATCAAGTACTTTATTTCCTAAAATGCACCATAGTGTAGTGCATATTCAGGAACAGGTCTGAATTTCAGGTTTGTGGCCCAGGTAAGAAACAATATACAAAGTGTGAAAAGTGTACCCCCAATTAGGTGAGGAATAATACACAGTTGGCAAAAACATTATCAACAGCTGCAACCTAAAATGGTATAGAACTTGATTTAATATTGTCTTCCAAATGAACTATGTTGGTAATCTAACAAGCCTGTTGAGCTTTGTAAGCAGAGATTTTATTTTGTAGTACGTACATGACTTAGATAAATCTGAGTTTATACAGTTTCCAGCAAGAAATGCATGTTCATTTATATTTGAATGACATAAACAAGAGCAAAATGTAAGTATTAACTATGTGAATGAAGGTACTGCTATATAAAATTCAGGTAAAAAAGTTGCTAACCCACTGAAGTACCATCAAGTACCATTCCTTTGATCATTTCTATGGACCTCTTCTGGACATGCTCCAGTAGGTCCATATCTCTCCTGTACTGAAGACTCCACATCTGGACACAGTACTCCAGACAAGGTCTCACCAGCACAAAGAAGAGAGGCAGGACCACCTCCCCTGACCTGCTGTCCACCCTTCTTTTGATGCAGGAGACAGAGGGCAGTAAAAAAAGACTAGAGTAATCACAGAATCATAGAATCAAAGAACACCTTGCGCTGAAAAGGATCTCAAAGATCCTTTGATTCTATGCATATTTGATTCAGAGCATCCTTGAATATACAAAGCTGATTTTCTACCGTCAATATTTTTGTAAATGCACAAAAACAAGTGCAAAATCTCCCACTTTCAGAAATATTCAGACTACTATAAAGATTCTATGGAAAAAAGATAATTTATCTCAGTTAATGCCAACATTTTTTAATGGAGTATCCTGTATCCACACACTAATTAAAAACATAACAACTAAAAGAACAGTCCTGTAATTTCTAACAGGAAGAGTTAATAATAACAATATACTAATACAAAAACAACAGCCACTACTAATAATAATAAAATAATAATTGTAAACAAAAAAAAAACACAAGCAAACAAAAAAACATACTGCTCAAATGAAATTATGAAATTGTTCATGAAAATTCCAGGCAAATTTCAGGATCAAGGGAAAAATGTTCATAAAATTAAATGGCCTGAATAAGTGAGTAACTTTTAGAAACCGTTCTTCTCTACAAAAACACAGGAAATTAATCCCATGCTGCAAAATGAAGTTTTGCAAAATGAAGTTTTGCAAAATGAAGAGAACTGGGCTGTTAATTACAGAATCTTATCTCTAAAAAAACTGGCTAAAACCAAAGGATGTGTCATTTCACTACCATTTCATTCATTAATGACAATTTTTGCAAGACCTTACTCTGCATCACTGCAGAAAGAAACCCGGATACTTAGCAGATGTTTATCCCCACTTTTCTAAAACTGCATCTAGAGTTAAAGAAGGAAAATATTTAAGTCATGATAAGTCATCATGCTAGGGCAAACAACTGTGCTTTATAAACATAAAGACACTGTTACAAGTTAACTTAATCAGTAAAGTATCACCAAAACAAGCACATAACAAATTATGTGATCTGTTATTTTCAGCACACCAATACTGCAGTCCCTTAAAGTCATACTAAAATATTTTCTTTAACTCAGAAAATAAGACTTGTTTTCATTACAGAAGGAGAATTCTTCACTAACAGAGAAGGACT
>VXAB01010289.1:121599-140192 GCA_013399175.1 Odontophorus gujanensis | reverse complement strand
CCAGGCCTGGATTCAGTACTCCATATGTATGGAGCCAGTATAGCCTCACAAGAGCTGAGTAGAGGGGGAGAGTCACCTCCTCTCCCTGCTGGCTACTGCTATTTTGATGCAGCCCCGGGTATGGTTGGCCTTTCAGGCTGCAAGCACACCCTGCTGGCTCATATCCAGTTTCTCGCCTGAATTATAATATTCACAATAATTTAAAATGTAACATTACACTTGCTTGTTTCATATAAAGAAAAAAGAACCTATTTTTTTTTCTGAAAGCCAGCTAACACTGACATACATTGTTGAAATTCTCCATGAAAATGTGACAAGAGAAAGATACATATATATTTGTTTATGTTATGACATCCCAAAACATTTGAAGAGTTTGTTGTTATTTTCAAATAGTTCAGTGACATATTTATTAAATGTTGAAAAAAAAGGAAAAGAAATGGTTATTATAGAAAAGGGCTCATTTTTTCTTCTAACAAGCTAGGAATCCAAGCACAGAAAATAAGTCTTCTATAGTAGCAAGCATTTCTGTTGCCTCTCCTAGCTCAGTTTGCACTCATACCTAATTATGGAATGTCTCTTTCAGTGTTGTTATTGCTGTTAACTCAGAAAGAATACTCACTAAATTATAGGAAGACCACAACATCAGCTGAAAAAACAAAAACAAAACCAGAAAAAAAAAAGCCAAACAGTTCTAACAAAATGGAAAAAGGGTTTCTGAACAAAATGAGCTATAATATTCGGCTCTACAGCATGTGAATGGGAAAAGAAATGATGAAAAATAATCAATTTCTTGAATAATTGTTTACTAGCACAGTCTGATTACTGTATACCTGAGTGGTTAACCTAGGCTCTTGAATTCTGTAACTTACTTTCTTCTGAATAATAAAGGAAATGGGTTTTTGAACAATCTTTATAAATGAACAGTCCTTATAACCCTTATTGAATGGATTGGGAAGGGGACAAATGCAGCATGTCATCTTGAAGCTGGATTTCTTTGGTGCATCGCTAAAGCTAGGCTGCTTTGACATGGCAATTTCATAAGTTTGATCTATTTGTAAGAAGACTGTTCTAAATATTTTAAAACATAAAGTAACCTTGCAGGAAACTATTCCTCTAATACACATTAAAAATAACAGAATATGAATAGGGACCTTTAAAAAGTTCTCTGTGAAAACCAGAACCAATAAGCATTGTTAGCTTTTCAGAGCCTCAGTGGCATCATCAGACAGATGGTTAAAAATTAGTCTTGGAAGGGAATAGAAGGTAAAAGAAAAGAGTCATCCAGAAATAAAAGAAAGTGTAAGTTGATAACAAGTTCTGTAAATAAGGAGGAAGGAACTATAGACACTTGATAAGAGCATTATTTAGCAGAGTTAAAGGTGGTTAAGTGCTGACTGTAATGTTTATAATGAATGAAATTCATTCCTCGGGAGGAAATATATTCAATCATATTG
The DNA here is from genome assembly GCA_013399175.1 of Odontophorus gujanensis. NCBI lineage: Eukaryota > Metazoa > Chordata > Aves > Galliformes > Odontophoridae > Odontophorus > Odontophorus gujanensis. The sequence goes on along the minus strand of VXAB01010289.1, from coordinate 138,738 downwards.
ACCCATTAGGCAATTAACTTATTGGATGAAACATGATATTTATTACAAAGAACAGCTATTTTCTGTCTAAATCAGACCAGGAATCATAGAATCATAGGGGTTGGAAGGGACCTCAAGAGATCATCAAGTCCAACCCCCAAAGAAGATATGTATGTGTATATATGTCACATTATTTTTTTCCATCCTAAAAACAATATCAGAAAATGTTGCAACATTTAACATACATCAAAAAATCACTGCATCCAGATAATTTGCATACAAAACTCCTAAAAGTGCTGCACAGAGCTTTCTGCACACTGTTAACATTGCTTAACTCTTGAAATACTGCCAGTTCCAGAACACTGGTACACAGCAAATGTTTTTCAGTTTTAAAAAAAATACAATTATAGGCCTGTCAGCTTAATGTCAATCATATGGAAAATAATGGCATAGATGCTACAGGATTATAATTAAGAACTAAAGGAAGATAACATGTCAATCAAGATGGATTTGTGAAAAATATATCCCATCAAAGTTACTAGATTTCTTATTAAAATAAGGTTATAAATTGGGTTCAAAGACAACAATCTCAATATTAAAAAATGTAGATTGTGAATAGTATGCAAATTTGATAACATACATTTTTTTTGTTAAGAAACTGCATCAAAACAGCTTTTATGCTACACATTAATTTGATTAGTCTACTTGCAATATATCAATGTATGGGGAACATCTCCTTCCCTGGAGATATTCAAGACCCGCCTGGATGCCTACCTGTGCAACCTGGTCTAGGGAGCTACTTTGGCAGAGGGGTTGGACTCGATGATCCCTAGAGGACCCTTCCAACCCCTACAATTCTGTGATTCTGTGATCAAGCATTTGTGTTTCCAGTGGATATCCAGCAGTTTTCACTTTGTTGTGCAGACTTGAACAATTCTGTCTATGAGCTCTAGGAAACAAGGTCATTTCTAACAGTCTTAAAAATAACCCCAAGATTGAGGATGATTTAGATTATCAGAAGGACAAGTCATGGATGCAAAGCAGTCTGAACTGTTTAATTAGGCAGACATAATTAGCACAGGTATTTAAGGTGATGTCAAATGAAAAGTTACAAGAGCTTTGCTTTCTGGTGGCAGCATTATCTTAAGAAACTTTGTAGAAAAAATTTATTCTTCAACACATAAATAGATTAAGAATGGCATACTACCAGCCTTTTCTCATTAAAAAAGAGTGAAATCGCACTTTAAAATTACACATTATTATATAAAAGAGTTTTCATTAGAAACAAAATTTCTTGTATCAGTTATCTTTACTGTTCATGTATTTTCTCAGTATACAGTTTGTTAAAATGATGCAACTTATTAAGCATTAGGATTGTTTTGTAAACACAAATCAAGTGAATAGAAACCCATCTAACATTCATTAACTCTCCTCAAGAAACTCTTAAAATAGGCAGTCTTCCATTAGACTAGTAAGCTGTTGCAAAGCTGCAATTCACAGCCTGTATTTTAATTACTTAATATATGGAGAGGAAGGGGAAGAAATATTCATCACCATTGCTCAGTAAAATGCATTGGCATTATGAACTCAGGCAAGTATGTAAAATACAATTCTAAAGTAATGTCTTCCTAGCAAGTAGAGTGTAGAAGATGAATGTATTTAATGACAAACATTTCCAATATAAAGAAAAACAGCTATTCCATTAGATTACAAATTTCCCTATAGTCTTTCTCCTGTGTAGGCTGTGGCCTAAAAGCATGAAATTTGGTACAACTTACAGAAAAAAAAAAAGAAACGTTCATTTTGTTAGACAGGTTACAATAATCTCAGGTGTTTACTTCCATATACTAAATTGCTGTTTGCTATGTCTTTTTAAGACCAGATGGGAAGATTCCATCTGTCTTTGCTACTTTATTTTTAAGGCAAGAAATACTTACATATTTTCTACTTCAGTCAGCTCGTCTACAACAGAACTGTTTGTCAATCATCACCACAAAGTGCTGAGAAATTGAAGTTAAAGCCACATTTTCAAGCACAAATTGAGACCAAATTGAAGTATTTTGGTAACGTGACAAGTTAATGTCAACTAATTCTCCAAAACAGAAACTCTCTGTTAATCTGAAGAAATAAAATTCTTACTCCAGCCACTGCCATCACTTTGCACCATTCTTCCTTCATCATCTCTTCAGCTGAGAGAGGCATACAGCAGATATAACAGCATGTACAGTGTGGACATTGCAACTGATTTTTTTTTTTTTTCCTGCAACAGAAAAAAGGGGTAAAAAAGAAGATTTTCTAGTTTTTGACCTGTCATACAAATTCATAGAATGGTTTGGGTTGGAAGGGACCTTTAAGATCATACAGTTCCAACTCCCCTGCTATAGGCAGGGATACCTCTCTCTAGACCATGTTGCTTGAAGCCCCATCCAGTCTGGATGGTGCTTCCAGGGAGGGGGCATCCACAACCTCACTGGGCAACCTATTCCAGTGTCTCACCAGCCTTACAGTAAATAATTTATTCCTTATATCTAGTTTAAATCTATTCCCTTCCAGTTTAAAGCCATTTCCCCACATCCTGTCAATACCTGCCATTATAAAAGTCCCTCTCCAAGTTTCCTGTAGGTCCCCTTCAGGTATTGGAAGGTCTCCTCAGAGCCTTCTGTTCTCCAGTTTAGTTTTTAAAGTTCCAAGTTTCATTACTGTGTAGTTGAAAGCCTGAATTTGGCATAGAGGAATACATCTACAGAAAGTGTAGATTTCTACTAATGTTATTGGTAAGAAAGTCACTCCATTTTATCAAGTGCTCAAAGTGACAGAGAAGGTATTTGGCATGACAATTCCATGTGCAGTTAACTACAAGTGGACAATAAAAATATTTCATTTGTTTTACTGGTGCTTTTGTCACATAAATCCTTATAAATCACATGCAGAAATCCTTCTCTCCTTTCTACTTTTAACTAACATGATGTAATCCTCTGTTTTCATTTCCATACTTCCACAGTTCCCCAGTGCTACCAAAGATTGCTTCCAAATGAGGCATGTTCTCCACTGAATAGAAAATGGTATGCTTTCCATAGACACCAATCTTCTGCATGCATTTATGCTAAGAAATCTAGGCTACATTTTCACAGCTCATGGTAAACAGAGGAACATATATTTACATTTAAATTATTTGCTGCACTGTAGTACTCTATTTCATTCTGTGTGACCATCACACTTAAGAATGTTTATAAGATGATAAGATCAGTGTATGTGTAAATCCTTACTCCTGCAATTTTGTCAGCTTATAGGAAAACATACAAACACTATCAAAACTTAGGCTATGATATCATGTCAATAAGGGAAAATATCTGCTTCTACAAAATGCAGTTGCCAGGAAATAACACATAACACTTACTGATCTGAAATCATAACACAATTACATTTAACAGTTCAACTGAAATAATTACTGATAAGACATTCAATGCTGCATCCATACACAGCTACAGTAAAACACATGCCTTCAGAATTAGACAATAAATTTATGTTTATTTCATTTTTTTTTCCCCCACATTTTCCATCATGAGTCTGTAAATTGGAATTCATCATTCTGTGTGGTTGGCTTCAATGTTAGTCAATACAGCTAATGATATGTACATTCAATTTACCCTCATCGTAACTAATGGCTTTTGGAGCACAGGAAATGTTAACTGTGTACATCCATTCATCACATTTTGACACATAAATGGATCACTTGAAAGTTCATGCTTATGCTACTAATTCACTGTCCTGTAAATACTTCAATATTTATTTTCTGCTGAACTCCATATTTTTTCCATAAGCACTTTTATGGTAAATATGCTACATGACATACAGAGCTCAGTGCACACTGATGCAAGATCTTAATTTTTGCTGAATATATTTATACATGCTGAAAAGTGAAGGTAAAGACAAATGATTTTCTCTGCAATTTTCATTGTGCACTATGCTGGCTTAATGAAAGACCACCGATCTAAACTTGCTTAATATATTATGTTGACATGACTAAAAGTCATACGTAAAAAGCATGTCTATTCCTGATTGTCCTCATTTATTTCAAAAATACACGGCATTGTCAATAGTTCAGCATAAAGGACTGGTCTCTCTCTATGTGGACCAGTACTTTCTGCATAGCTGTTCACAGGACACCAAGACAAAAATGAGCTGCAGAATGAAGAAACAGTCCATGAGCTCATTTGGCAGCTTCTCCTTGCATCACAGATGGTTCAGCCAGCCAGGTGTGCAGATGGAGCAAATACAAGTTTTGATTCTCTAAGCAATAGATGTGAAGTGCAAGTGCAATCTTTAGTCATTCTATTTGGTATGTAATAACTTTTACTTCTGCAGATATTTTTGTTACTACACAATTCCGTGTATGACATTACTCAGATTAAAAAATGTGTGTTGCTAGTCTGAACAGACAGTACAGCCACTTCTGAAGGTTTTTTGTTTGTTTGCTTTTAATTCCTTTTAACTTTTTCAATATTGCTCTATGGTGGTGATATTTGAAGACAGTCTGTAAAGCGTAGTTGAATTCCCACTAATAAAGAGCCTTTGTAGATTTGCTGGTATTCTTGTCCCTTGCAGTGCTGAAGACAGCATCCATTTAACAATTATGGGATTCCTACGTATTTTATTTAGGTTCTCTGTTACTATACATGAGTAAGTCAATGTCTGTAGTGCATCAACAATCTATAAGAACTATGTTTTCTTCCAAGAATGGTTGCTATACTCATTTGTATTCTATAGATCATGCCTTCAGATTCATGGCTCTTGTTACACTCATTCTCCATTCAAGAAGATGCTTCTCTTTCTCTATACATTTTCATGAATTTGCTGAAGGTCTTTCTTTATCCTGTAACTACCCAAGTTCAGTGTGATCAGTACAGCATGGTGAACTATGCTAGCAAATTTATTTCAGCAAGCTCCCAAGCTGGTATATTTATCTATCTGNTGAAGGTCTTTCTTTATCCTGTAACTACCCAAGTTCAGTGTGATCAGTACAGCATGGTGAACTATGCTAGCAAATTTATTTCAGCAAGCTCCCAAGCTGGTATATTTATCTATCTGTATATATATATATATAGTACTTTCTGCACTATGTATCAGATAATTTTATGCAGCCTTTTGAGACCAAATAATTGTAACTAGAATGGATTATGAATTTCATATTTACATCCTTCTGCTATTAAACCTTCTTTAAATGATTTTACTGTCAAAATTTACAGCATCTTGCTTCACTTGGCACATCTCTAGATTATGAATCTCACAAATATTTGCAGTTATATTAGCTAAGTGATCTGTTGGCATTTCTGATATATTGTATGTAGCTACATCTCAAATCTTGATTAGATTGCACAGATGAGAAAGATTAAGCCAGTGACCATAGACTCGAGCATTTTTTCCCACCCTTCATGCAAAAACTTCAAATATGAAAACAACAGAGCATGCAGGTAACAATAAAAGTTAAGCTAGGAAAAGTACAGACTACAGAGATGTCTGGAAAAGACCACGTTAGCTGAAAAAGAACATAATAAAGTCTAATGCATGGAAAACAGCTCCTAAGTGTATGAAAACATTCTTCAATTCCTAGAATTTTACAAAGAACAGCTGAGAACACCAGAACAGCTGTATGCTGGCAAAGCAGAAGTCATACAAAACAACAGATCCCTCTGTATACCTGTAAACAAGTACTCTGGGAAAACAGTACTCTATGCCTTGTAGCAGTAGCAAGGCACTGCAATTGGAAACGAAGCTGCTCTGGCAAGTAGTCCCCTGGTACCAAGGGAAAGGAAAACTAAGTTCCCCAAACTCGAAAGACAAAATAACAAACAAAACAACAACAACAAACACATGCGCGTGCACACACACACACACGCACACAAAATCACCAAGAAAAAAAAAGACTGGGTGAAGCAAATGTGTAGAATAGACAAAAGAATGGAAAAAAAAGCAAAACAAAACCATTTTTATATAGTATATTACCATACAGTGGTTATAGTAACACTGACACAGAAAGAAAGTTCAGAATAAATCTTTCAAACAGAAGGTTTCTCTTGGTGATATTCTGCTACCAAATAATTTTACTGTGTATTATGCATGTAATGTGTGTAACTAATAAAATCACAAGTCCTCTTGGAAACTGTCCCAAGACTCCAAAGAACACTGTGGTAAACCAGAACGGTTAGCACAAATTTAGCACCAGCAAATTGTATTTGACTAATCTGTTTGGTTTCCATAATGAAATGGCTATCTAGATGAGGGAGGAGCTGAGCATGTAATATGCCTTGCCTTTAACAAGGCTGTTGACACCATCTTTGAGAGCAATTGTATTTGGAAATTGAAGAAGTATAAACAACAAAGACTGACTGTTTGAAATTTAGCTGCACTGACACATCCAGCTGGTGGGCAACAGCAAGTGGAGTAAACCAGTAGTCCACAATGTTCAAGAACAAGAGTCAGTGTGCTCTTAGCAAATTTGTGAACGGTATGAAATATAGGGGAATAGCTGAAACAATCAGTGGTAAAACTTTAAATCTAGAAGGACTGAAGATTTGTTGGAGAAAAGCAGTTTGGGGATCCGGAAAAGTTTCTCCACCAGAGGGTGCTCTGGCATGGAACAGGTTCCCCAGGAGAGTGGTCACAGCCCAGAGCTGCTGGAGTTCAAGGAGTGACTGAACAGAGGGTTTGCTGAACAGCCAGTGCGCTGATTCTTTGTTTTGTCCTCGAACAGCCAAGGGAAAAGTCCTTGCGGAGACTCTGCTCTGAGATTTCAGCAGGCACCCAAAGCCGGGAGCAGCGAGGCTGCGGCGAGCACACAAGGCGCTGCTGCAGAGGGACGAACCCGCCAACCACCGGCCGCCGCCGCCACCTCACGGCCGCCCGTAGCGCTGCACAGAGGGAGGAGCGGCGAGGGGCGCTGTTGTGGCGCTTTTCGGAGCTCTTCCGGCGCCACCTCGGGGCGCTTCCGGCGCGCAGAGCCGTGTCCCGCGGGTGTCTGCCGGCGGGCAGCGTGTGACAGAGCGCGGAGGGGACGGTGAGGGCAGTGGCAGCGGGCTGCCATGGAGCCTGAGGCCCGCACTGTGAGGGGGTGAATCCTGCGCCATGGCTCTCAGCGGCAGGACGGCCTTGTGGTGGGCATGGGTGCGCTTGCCCTGCGCCGCGGCCGCACCTCGGGGCTCTCCGGTCTGGTTGCCCGCGGGGCTTGCGGCCTGCCAGCGGTTCTACAGCTCCCGTGATAAGGTGAGTCCCCTTCCCGTGTCCCTGAGGCTGCGGCGTGCCGGGCCGCGGAGGCGTTTAGTTTGGGGAGTGCGGCTCTTCACTTTGATGGCCATATGCCCAAGAAGGAGTCCTTGCAGGTAGATGGTGTTCATGAGCTACGGTTTTCTCCTGCGGGAGCATCTGCGTTCTTCTGGAATTGAGTGAACTTGCTCTTGCAGGACGAGGCATCGTCAGGGAGTTACAAGGGGGTTAATGCAGTACTTCGATGCTTGCAAAGATCTCTGGGCTTTCCCTTTTCTCTGCCAGGCCCTAAGCAGCAAGTGTAAGGCAGTGGGAGAGAGGAGCTGTGTGTCCCTTAAATTAGGAATCAGAGTTTTACAGGGGTGTTATTGTTACCAATGGCCTTGTGGTTCCTGGCAAAGGTGTAGTTCTTCAAAATGTTTTATTGCTTTGAATGAATAGCACTAACAGAAAGATAAGTTAGTGGTGGACTTTTCTGTGTGTGAATGAAGGAAGTCAGGTGTTTTTTGCATGTACATATTTAACTAAAATGTACTACTTCCTTTTCTGTGAAGTCTGAGTGCTCCTTATTACATGATTGACACTGCTACCTGAATGCCACAGATTTATTTCTTGGAAGGAATTATGTCATTAGCCCCCAGATCTTGTTGTCTTTAACAAACCTAAACTGTTTTAAATTTTTCCAACTCCCTGTATTTGTAAGAACATAGTAACTTTCACAACACTTTCCTTTATGCTCGCTCATTTTGGGGTGTAGCAAATATATACGTATGTATGACTAAAAGAAAATGCTAGCATTTTGAATGCTGACAACGATTTAAGGTTTTCTAACAATGCCTCTTCTAGAGAAAAGAAGTATTTATCTTTAAAAGGCATAGTCAGATTGCATGAAGAGACTTTGTGAAAAGAAACTTTATGTTTTTCAGGAAAAAATAGATATGTCAGCATATCCTGTTGAAAGCATAAGAAACTTCAGTATTATAGCTCATGTAGATCATGGCAAAAGTACTCTAGCAGACAGATTGCTGGAAATTACAGGTTAGTGTTCTCTTTTCATCTGTACTACTTTTTGTTGATGTGCAGATTTCATTAGCTTTGATTGTTACTAAACTTTCTAGTATCTTTGCTCTTTTACTGCCAGGTTGCTTCTAGGCTTCCAGTTGTGCCGCGTTAAAGATATGAATATGTTTTCTTATTGAGATCTATCTTGAGATCCTTCAGTGAGTAGAGTTAAGAAACTACAATCCTCTCAGTAAAGGAATGTATTTTGGAAACAGACGGAAGAGAACATGTTTGAGGCTTTACTGCCAGTTTCTGGTGTAGACAGAAGGGGGACTGTCATAACCTAGAAATTCTGGACAGAATACTTTTCCAAAAGTGTAATTTAAATGGAGGAACTTCAGCTATTTTTACTTATGTGGAGTAACAGTATATGCTCCTCTTTTGAGCAAACCATATAGAACTGCCTTTCTTAGTGGTGAAATTTGCTGTTACTGAAGCTGCACAGTAAATTTTGAAAATCTTCAGCTAGCAGCTTAAGTTAGCAGGTAGAATAACTGCTAGTGTGACTGTTATGGATTCTGTGTTGTTCTATGGATTTGCTCTTTCATTTACCCTAAAATGTTAGCAAAGTTATGTCACTTTCTTCTGCAGTATTTGTCATCCTCCAGATCTTTGTTCTCATTTTTGTGTTGTGTTGGGAGTAAGGGCAACTAACTCCTTTTAAGTAAAAGTGAGACACAGAAATGCTAAGGGATCTCCAAAGTTACGACTGACAGGGGAGATAAGGCTTCAATTTCAAATTGAAGGAGAAAGAGATACAGATTACCTTAGAAGGCACTCTGGGAAGAAGCTGTAAAGCAACTTTTGCGTTTTCCAGACGGTGACCATTTTCAGAGCAGAGCTTAACTACTCAGAAATAACCTTTGGAAGAGTTTTATTTTTCTCTTTAAAGGAGTAAGCAAAACAAAAACGTGAAGAGAAGCTTTTGGTCAGAGCTATTCTTTGTTATTACCTTCTGTGTTTCGCTATGGCCAATTTTACGTGATGCCTGTGATAGAGTGGAGTTTTGAATTCAGGTCTGTCACACTCCATGATAATGCTCTTTTTGCCCTTGAGATTGGCATTGGTTGGAGCTGTGGCGATGTTCTCCAGTGGTAAGAGTTGAAGTTTCTTTAAATGACAAAATTATTTAGGAACTTCTGAATCATTAATTTGGTCTTGCATAGTTTTCTGTAACATCATAGATAAAAACACATTTAACAAATGTTAGGGTTGAAGCATAAATGTATTTTTCAAATGAAAATTTACCGTAATCAAGTGGAAGAACTTCATTTGCAGCTGCAGGTTGCATTTTCTGCGTGTTAGTAGTGTTTTCAGTAACTGCCTATTTGGAGAGCTAATATTATAAGTAAGATAATAAAACTGTTTTTCGATCTTAGGAACAATTGCTAAAACTGACCGTAACAAACAAGTGCTGGATAAACTGCAAGTGGAACGTGAAAGGGGAATTACAGTTAAAGCACAGTCTGCATCTCTCTTTTATGATCACAAAGGAGCAAACTACCTCTTAAATCTTATTGACACACCGGTAAGTTAAGCACAAACAGCATTTCAGTCACACAAAGCTATATGTGTTTATATTTATAAATTGGACTTAGCAGATTTCTTAGTACTTGTGTTTATTCAGTGCATCCTTTTTATTATTTCATTTATGTGGGTAAGAATTATGTTTTGGATGAATGGATACACAAACGAAACCATCATAATGTAGACATCTTTGTAAAGGACTCTAGAAATATGTGAAGTTATGAATATTAATTTTCTCCTCAGGGCCACGTAGATTTCAACTATGAAGTTTCGCGGTCGCTATCTGCCTGCCAAGGTGTCCTGCTTGTAGTAGATGCGAATGAGGTGCAGTTCTTAATGCTTCTTTTCTCCTTGGAATTTCAGAAGTTTCTTTAAGCAAGCTAGAGAGGAGTTTAGTATATTTCAACCATTCCATTCGTGCTTTTGCAACAGTTTAGCTCCATGAAAGTATTAATGTTGTAGAAGACTAATGGGAGTTTAAAAAAAGCCATAGAAAAATGCTTGTTTTTAGTAGAGACTGCAGCACCATACCACAGAAACAGAAACACTGAAGTAATGAAGAATCAGATCATACTTTCTGCATAGCATGGACTTAATGGCAGTCCAGAGAGCTTACAGATGTTTCACTGTATACTTTTGAGTACTTTCAATTTCTGTTGGGATGTGATGATTCATTCAGACACACTTGGTTTACCTGTTTGTCTGTAACACATACTTGGAACATTAAAGCTATTGGCCAAATTGAGAATTAATAAAACTGCAAGCCAAAAATAAATTTGAAAATTGAGAAAACATCAGAAGTTTTAAAATCAATAAATTAATAGCTTCTTGACTGGTATTTCAGGAGAAGCAAATGAGCTGCAAAGTAAAATGTTCATAAAATTATACCTGTGCAAATTTCATAGACTTACTCTATGGTAGGAGGGAACTGAAATCAAAGATCTCTGTTGTACTTTAATTTGTATGTTTCTAAAAGATTTTAAGGAGTCAGTTACTACAGTGGAATATGAGGATTGTGGAATCATGATTTTAAATAAGGGTACTTTCTCACAGAGTATTTGGATGATAATTTTCTCTATGACATGTGTAATATACCTAAAAAGAAACAAGAAGATTCCATGTTAATTTCTTTAATATATGTTTTCTAGGGTATTCAGGCTCAGACAGTGGCAAACTTCTACCTTGCTTTTGAAGCACAGCTTGCAATAATTCCTGTCATAAACAAGGTAATGAGATCATAGTATTTCAAATTAAATAGTAAAGTTGTATAAATATATAGATTACTAAGAAAGATGTCTTCAAATAGGAGCATAGAATGAACTATTAACCAGTACATAACAACAGCTTGTCCTTAATGTTTTAATAATTGCTGGGAATTCCTATTTTTTAATAAAATGTACAACCATTCTTATAAGCAACAATGAAAAATTATGTATGGAATCTATTTGGTGAATCAAGTTAAGCAGTGTATAAAATGCCTTGATATATGAACCATTTTTCTTTCTCCTTTTTAGTTTAAATTCTGGGGGATGTTTGAGTGGTTTTTTACAAAAGTAACTTTCAAAGTTGTTGCAGTGATGATCATTATATTCTTTCACATGGTTTATTTATTTTGTTGTTGCTGATGATGACACGTAGGAGAAGCAACTCAATATAAAAAAATACATATTGGTTTTTACAATTTTTGACGTCTGTGTGATTGGAATAACAAGATTACTTAATGCTTAGTTTAAATGTAGTTATATGTTGTACTTAGTTTTATACCATAAACGGCATAGGTAGCATTTGTGCTTTCAGAATGCTTTGTAAAATAAAGACTTCACCCACTCATGGATGAAAGTTCTTAACAAAAAATAATCATAGTAGCAATCCTTCCCATAATCAGGCAAGGAAGACATTTTCTAAAATGATTGATTGGAATTTTATAGTAATAACCTGTAATTAATTTATGAATTTGTTTCCACTGAATAGCTGAACTTATTTCAGACTTGCAAAAAACCCTTTCATGCCCAATTCTCTATGAATCATTTGCACTAAGACATAGTATTGAAAATTCCTTGATAGGTATCTTCTCCTGAAAATGTTTAGTATTTATGAGCAAAGACAGAAGGAATCCTTCACGTGTACATTCGGGAATTACAATGCTGGATGATACCTAAGATGTCACTACCTGTACATTTAGCAGTTTGTTGTTTTTCAGATTGACTTAAAGAATGCAGACCCTGAAAGAGTTGAAAAACAAATCGAGAAGATGTTTGATATCCCTGTTAATGAATGCATAAGGGTAAGATCTGTTGAAGTTTTATAGTGTGGTGATTGTATACTTGTATGCATTTTGTATACTAATCTTTCATTAGCTACACAATAAATCAGCAGGATGTTTTCTGTCTGTTTTTATTTCACCTATTATATGAATTTCTTTAGAGCTTGTCTTCTAAAAAACCAGAATGGATAAAATAATTCTCAGTTAAAAATTATAATGTGTCATGATGAATGGCATCATACAACACTTTTTCTATTTGTGGATCCTTTAAATTATTTTCATTTTTGCCATAACAGTAATTGCCATTCAGGAGGGGAAAACATGTAACAGAATAATTTATAATCAAATTAGCATTTCGTGATAGTGAGTATTTATATGGATAATGTTTTCTCCTGCCACCAAAACTATTGTAAGAGAAGGTTGATACTTTAACAGATTCTGAAAGAGTGTAAGACACATCTCATAAAGTTGTTGTTGGGATTGTTTTAGATTTCTGCTAAACAAGGGACGAATATTGAAAAAGTTCTTGAAAAGGTCATTGAGAAGATTCCACCGTAAGTTACATATTTTATTTATGAAGTCTTGTAAGGTTATCTAGGAAACCATGAGTTTCATTTCTATGATTTCTTGGCAGTAATTTTGCACTTAATACACATTTGATTATGAGACTATAGTTTATAAAGAGATGTGGGGTAGTTTCTGAGCCAGAAAAGTTGCCTTTGAATTGTAAATCAGAAGGAAATGACCATTCTGATTTGAGATACATTTAGTATAAACCAATCCTTATCTGCTGAAATTCTTAAAATAATTATGAGTATCGGTAGAGAAGAATTCTTTGTTCTTAAGAAGTGGGGAGGGAAAATTAATTCAGTCTGAAATGAAAAAAGAGAGGTGAGCCACTAGAATATTTTTGTGAGTACATAGCTTCTGCTTAGACACAGGGTGGGGGTGCTCATGCATTCAGTATTGAAAACACTCTGCTTATTGTTTTAATAATTGTTTTTAAATCTTTTGTGATAGACCCCAATTTAATACTACTGATCCCTTGAAAGCCTTAGTCTTCGACTCCACCTTTGACCACTACCGAGGTGTCATAGCTAACATTGCAATTTTTGGTGGGGAGATTCAGAAAGGGCATAAAGTTGTATCTGCACATACAAATAAAAGATATGAAGTGAATGAAGTAGGAATTCTGACTCCAGATGAACAGCCGACACATAAACTGTAAGTTAAGACATTTCTTTCAATTGAACAAATCATAAATTGATGTAAGATACCAAACCTGCTTCTGTTCAATAATTTGATTTTTGATTTTTTTAACTGAGTGGTAGAGGCTGCTTTTTGTGGATTGTTACTATGGATTGTAATGATTATTTGTAATTGGATGCTAAATGTCATGCTGAGAAAGAAGCTGCTTTTTGGGCACAGCTGGTGGGAGGGAGTCATTTTATCAATGTGTATGTAGTATATAAAACCTCTGGACAGCTAGTTCTTCTAAAAACTAGCATCTGGTATTCAGCTGTCCAATTTATTTCTAGGAACTACCCTGTTTGAGAGTGGAAGGGAATGGGGCTTCATCTTAGTTATTGCTGCAGCATATTTTGAGGGCGGAAAGCTTTAAATCTGTGAATGCAGCAGCTTCCAGAATCTGTATCACCATGGCAGCAGTGGGAAGAAAATCAGGTACACTAGAATTAGCAAAGAAGCATTATCCATTTACATCCAAGTACATGCTAATGACTTTTTTTTTTAAGTTCTTAAATGAGAGACTACGTTGCTATGTGTGATGGGTTGAATCCAACCAGTAACTGAGTACTCAGCCACTAGCTTACTTCTCCAGCATCAGTGTAATCTGGGAGAGAACTGTACAAACAAAAGTAAGGAAGAATTTGTGGGTTGAGGTAAAGATAACGAGTGAAGGAAAAAGAAAAAAGAGGAAAAAAAACAAAAAAAAAGGATGCAAAGGCACTCATCCACCAATGCCTGTAGTCAGTTTGGGTTTGCTGACATGCTGTGATAGCTGCCAGCGTATACCCTGTTTTCCAGGAGGGGCAGAGTGAGAACTAGAGAAAGCCTTCATGCTGTGCAAGCTCTATTCAGCTTAAACATCAGCGTGGTATTAACGCCATTCTTGTTACAAATCCAAAACATGGCTTGTATGTGATGCTGCTATTAGGCATGTTAACTCCATCCCAGCCAAAACTAGTAGACTGTGTTTTCATCTACCATGGATTCCTCTCCTAACAGCATAATATAATGACAGAGAGTATTTGACTTTTTTGTTTCTCCCATTTAACATACGAAAACGGCTATGGTGGTAGCTGAGAACTGTTCTGTCTTCTGTCATAGATCCTCAACGAGTTCTTTCTAGCTCCAGCTTTCAAACTAAGAGTAGCACAGAAAAATCCAGAGCTGATTTAACTGTAACAGTTTAACTGTAACAGAAGTACAGTTAATGTGACTCAACAGATGATTTGCCCCTTGAGACAAAATTTGCAGTCTGGGGAAGAAACAGCTTAAATGTGACTTTTTTGGACTGTTTATGGGCTCATGGAGGGTGATTTGTTTGAGTTTTTAACTGAGCTAAGGGGAAAAACAGGAAATATTCATAATGCCAAGAAGTGTGTCCGTGTAATACCAATTCTATTCAGATATGCTGGACAGGTGGGGTACCTGATTGCTGGAATGAAAGAAGTAACTGAAGCCCAAATAGGAGACACGCTGTTTATGTATAAGCAGCCAGTGGAGCCTTTGCCTGGCTTTAAGTCAGCGAAGCCAATGGTTTTTGCAGGTGAGGAGCAAACTAACTGAAAGTGAATCGCTTTTTTATATACTCTGGTAGCAAGAGTAGGAGAGCTATGTATTTAAGGGTAGTTAGGATTAGAATTTTACTGAAATTAAGCTACAGAGGCACATGCCATTCATATAACTCTTAATGACTCAACAGGCAAGATTGTTGGAGGCTCATTTTAGGTGACTACTTTCTAGCCATTAATATTTCTTCTAGTCCCTTTAACTCTTTGTATCTGGAAAAGAAGAATTAATGCTTTCAAAAATGAAGTCCTTTTTTCTTTGAATTCTTTATCTTGATAACCAATAATTTTTGTGGTTATTAATGATTAGTTCTGTTAGACTGTTGCTGCCACCTTTAGTAAATTACTATGCATGCTATGGAAGACTGCTTTAGAGAGAAGGAAATTTTTATTTGCTTTCTAGATTTGTTTTGAGTGAGCTTACTTGATCTGTGTCATGGAGATTATACTGTCAGTTATTATAGAAGGGAAAAGTGTAATTCTTTAAATAATGTGGTGTTTGTTTGTGTGTGTGTGTGTGTGTGTGTGTACATGTGTGTTGCTTCCTGGACCTTTCTGGAGTAAATGATGTGAAAAGTTTCACGCCATTGCTATTTCAAGCAGTAATTATACTGCTTTTTCTTTCTTTCTTTTATTCATTTAAAAAGTTACAGAAATATTAGCAACTTTGATTTGGTACTTTTTTTTTTTTTCCTTTCGTGCACTCTTACCCACTGAAGGAGCATCTCAGTGACATTTGTCTGCTTATTTATTAATGCTTAAGTTCTATGGTTATACCCTACTCCTCTGAAGAATGGTTATACACAGTAATAGACTCATCTTCCACAGCTATGAAGAAGTAAATGAGTACAGTATGTCTATTATTATGGTCTGAATGTTAACTTCTGCTTTTGTTTTTTTTAATGTAATGTTACCTTAATAAGATTTTAGAAAAAAATTATATTACTCTTCAGATTGAAAGAGTCAAATTTCTAGTTGTAACAGAAAGCAAGCTATTTCTGGTTTTTATTATTGTTACTGTTCATTACTGCTCATGTTATAAAGGAAAGCACACAATAGATCAAGCTCCATCACAGAATGTCTATGCAATATGTTTTGACAGGAATGTATCCTGTAGATCAAACAGAATATAATAATCTTAAAAGTGCTTTGGAAAGGCTGACATTGAACGATTCCAGTGTGACTGTTCATCGTGACAGTAGCCTTGCCTTAGGAGCTGGATGGAGGTGAGGCTTTTGTGCTATTTTCATATATCAGTAGAACACTTTAATTGAAAGGGCTTCAAGATTAGGAGCTTTAATTCTATTTAATGATAGGTAAAGATGAAAAACATTTTCTTTTGCTTTGTTCTGTATTCACATAGATTATGCAGTTTGTTGATATTGATATTTTTTGGCTTTAGAGACTCCTAATGTTCATTTCAGGACTTCCATTTAGTCTTCTAGGGATTCTTTGCTGTTTCTGATATTGCCAGACTAGCAGTGAGAACATACTGAAGTGATCAACAAATACTTTGTTCAGTATGATTTTTTTTTTTTCCTCAGGTTGGGTTTTCTTGGTCTTTTACATATGGAAGTTTTTAATCAACGTTTGGAGCAAGAATATAACACATCCGTTATTTTGACTGCACCTACTGTTCCGTATAAAGCTGTTCTTTCCTCAGCAAAGTTGATAAAGGTATGTAAACAGCAACTTAAGGACCTCCTCTAAGAAACACCTATAGTTTTGAAATATAGATTAGTATATTATTTTATGATGAACTATTAAAGTCACTAATATTTAACTTAAAGCTTGTTTTTAGTGTGGGTTGTTTTTATTTGTTTAAGGGTTGCTAACTGTCTTTCCCTTTTCCACTGTAAGCACTTTTTTTTTAATGTCTTTTTTTTAATATCTTACCCCTGTCCTTGATAATGGGAATAAAGGACGCTATGTAAAATACCTCCTCCCTTTTTCCTTTTCTATCTTAGCAAATAGTTTTTATCTCAACCCATGAGCCCTAGTTTGTTGTTTTTTTCCCTTGATACTTTCCCCTATCCCACAGTGAAGAGCTGTGTGGTACTTAGCTGCCTGCTGGATTTAAACCGTGACAAACTATCAGTCAGAAAATATTATTGCTTTTAGGAATAGCTTGTAACGCTACTGTAACCTGATAGGGATTGGTGAAGATGAGTTAGTTTTTGATCACAATGAAACAGCCATGTGCAAAGCTTATTGAACTGATTGCAGTTAAAATTC
>VXAB01010289.1:8498-121340 GCA_013399175.1 Odontophorus gujanensis | reverse complement strand
CTTTTTTTTTTTTTCCTTTCTGTGCACTCTTACCCACTGAAGGAGCATCTCAGTGACATTTGTCTGCTTATTTATTAATGCTTAAGTTCTATGGTTATACCCTACTCCTCTGAAGAATGGTTATACACAGTGCACTCTTACCCACTGAAGGAGCATCTCAGTGACATTTGTCTGCTTATTTATTAATGCTTAAGTTCTATGGTTATACCCTACTCCTCTGAAGAATGGTTATACACAGTAATAGACTCATCTTCCACAGCTATGAAGAAGTAAATGAGTACAGTATGTCTATTATTATGGTCTGAATGTTAACTTCTGCTTTTGTTTTTTTTAATGTAATGTTACCTTAATAAGATTTTAGAAAAAAATTATATTACTCTTCAGATTGAAAGAGTCAAATTTCTAGTTGTAACAGAAAGCAAGCTATTTCTGGTTTTTATTATTGTTACTGTTCATTACTGCTCATGTTATAAAGGAAAGCACACAATAGATCAAGCTCCATCACAGAATGTCTATGCAATATGTTTTGACAGGAATGTATCCTGTAGATCAAACAGAATATAATAATCTTAGAAGTGCTTTGGAAAGGCTGACATTGAACGATTCCAGTGTGACTGTTCATCGTGACAGTAGCCTTGCCTTAGGAGCTGGATGGAGGTGAGGCTTTTGTGCTATTTTCATATATCAGTAGAACACTTTAATTGAAAGGGCTTCAAGATTAGGAGCTTTAATTCTATTTAATGATAGGTAAAGATGAAAAACATTTTCTTTTGCTTTGTTCTGTATTCACATAGATTATGCAGTTTGTTGATATTGATATTTTTTGGCTTTAGAGACTCCTAATGTTCATTTCAGGACTTCCATTTAGTCTTCTAGGGATTCTTTGCTGTTTCTGATATTGCCAGACTAGCAGTGAGAACATACTGAAGTGATCAACAAATACTTTGTTCAGTATGATTTTTTTTTTTTCCTCAGGTTGGGTTTTCTTGGTCTTTTACATATGGAAGTTTTTAATCAACGTTTGGAGCAAGAATATAACACATCCGTTATTTTGACTGCACCTACTGTTCCGTATAAAGCTGTTCTTTCCTCAGCAAAGTTGATAAAGGTATGTAAACAGCAACTTAAGGACCTCCTCTAAGAAACACCTATAGTTTTGAAATATAGATTAGTATATTATTTTATGATGAACTATTAAAGTCACTAATATTTAACTTAAAGCTTGTTTTTAGTGTGGGTTGTTTTTATTTGTTTAAGTGTTGCTAACTGTCTTTCCCTTTTCCACTGTAAGCACTTTTTTTTTAATGTCTTTTTTTTAATATCTTACCCCTGTCCTTGATAATGGGAATAAAGGACGCTATGTAAAATACCTCCTCCCTTTTTCCTTTTCTATCTTAGCAAATAGTTTTTATCTCAACCCATGAGCCCTAGTTTGTTGTTTTTTTCCCTTGATACTTTCCCCTATCCCACAGTGAAGAGCTGTGTGGTACTTAGCTGCCTGCTGGATTTAAACCGTGACAAACTATCAGTCAGAAAATATTATTGCTTTTAGGAATAGCTTGTAACGCTACTGTAACCTGATAGGGATTGGTGAAGATGAGTTAGTTTTTGATCACAATGAAACAGCCATGTGCAAAGCTTATTGAACTGATTGCAGTTAAAATTCCTCTGTTTTGAATTCGTGGGAAAGCTGAGATGGAGAACATCTGTTGATAGAGAAGGCTGCAAATAGGCAGACTCCTTATTACTTGACATGTATCTCTAAACACTGCAGAAACTTTGAACGTTCCAAATTTCTGTAAGAGAAGCTGCAGTACCTGCATGTAAAGCCTTATCAGGATAAAGTAATAGGGAATGTCCTTGCCCTGCAGGCAAGATACAGGTGGAAATTCACTGAATAAAATGCTTAAAACACAACTAAAGGAAAATTGTTGGATTTTTTTTTCTTTCAGGAGTATGGTAATTCAGAGATTACTATTATCAACCCTGCTCAATTTCCTGATAAACATTCTGTGTCTGAATACTTGGAACCAACTGTTCTTGGCACCATTGTAACACCTCAGGAATATATTGGGAAAATAATTGTTTTGTGTCAGGTTGGTATACTGTGATATGCTGTTTTAGTTCTTGTCACGTGCATTTTTAAGCTCTACTTACCATACTAAATAATATAGTAGATGATGGTTGACCATAATTCTTAATATATTTAAGGAAAACAAATACTTCATATTGTGTGCGTAAAATAAATACAAGATTACTCCTGAGCTATACAATCCTCATACTGAAAGTTACTGTTGTAGCTCAGTGACAATAAAGTACCTGCTTGAGCATTATGTACTAGAAGCGTTCATAACTAGATTCCCTTTCTTGAAAGAAGGGAATCTGCAGCAGGACTGTAAAATCTTCTAATTTTTTTGAATCTGCTTTGTGTATATTTATAGAAAATAATTTTCAAAGGGAACTGAAACAATTTTTATTTATCTAGGATCGTAGGGCAGTCCAGAAAGAAATGTTGTACATTGATGAACATAGGGTTATGCTAAAATATCTTTTTCCACTGAATGAAATTGTGGTGGATTTTTATGATGCTCTTAAGTCTCTGTCTTCTGGCTATGCAAGGTAAATATATCTTCTCTTTATTATTTCCCCTTCCCGTCAGGTAAAGAAATGAAAGAAGATCTGAGAAGAAAGTATAGAAGGGCAAAAAACAAGAATATTCCTTTATGATAGTGTTGCAGTATTAGCGTTTGATTCCTTTGACATGTAGGATGCTCACTGTATAAATGCTGTGTTGAAGTGAACTTTAAGGAGTTTCCATGTGGCATTCCCAAGAATTTGAATAAACTCTTTAAGAGATTGCATTAAATATGTGGGTATCTGATTCACCTTGCTCAGCAGCAGATGTGTTCTGATTACTTGGCTACAAGATCTACATAAACGTTTAGCCTGGTTTTGAATTAATGGTGACATAGTTAGGAACTGTGCTCCTACTTTAATAGGAAGTTCAAGTGTTTTATTACAAAGTGTTTACAAAACTTGAGATTTATGGAATAAAGAATGCAGAATACCTCAATCACTAACTTTAAATTGCTTTTGTTTAGTTTTGATTATGAAGATGCAGGCTACCAGGCAGCAGACCTTATCAAAATGGATATTCTTATAAATGGAAATCCAGTTGAAGAACTGGCAACTATCATACACAAGTAGGTTGGCTGGATTCTCTATTCCAAGGAATTAAAACTTAAATATGTTTTCATTGTGTATTAATATCTATTACTGATTTATGATAAAGGCGTGTGAAAATATCATTGGAGATGTCACCAAATGACCAACTCCTGGAGAAGATCTGAAATAGAAAGGCATTTTATAATAGGAAAAATAAGTGCTAAATATAGTGTTCCTGTGTTAATGTGGAGGGAGGAGATGCAAATTTAAGTGCACACTGACAGTCTTTTAAGGTGCTGGAAAAAAATTAAAGACTGACCAGTCCAGGAGATATGCTATGAAGTATTTATGATATATACTACTAAAAAACTGGTCACGTTTTATTTTATGCCTCCAGAAATCTCTATTTTGTACATGTTTTTTGTACCTTCTCCTTAGCTTGAGTAACAGGAAAATGTAAATATTTACTGATTGAAATTGTCTCAGAAACTGTTTGCTAAAATGATTCAACTTCCAAGAGTTTCTCAGAAATTACTCTTCTACTAGGGAAAATTATGCCTTTCTATTTTCAAACCTCTCCCTTTGTTTTCTTCTCATGGAGTCTGTGTTAGTGATGGTTATATAACTTCACAATCCCTTTTTAGTAATCCTGATATTAACTTACACTTACTGTTTTTCTTTTGTCCTTATTCAAACACTAACTTGTAATTGCCAAAATAAATTAGTGTATTGTCTGATCTATTTGTGTATACTTTTTATACTACAATTCTCAAGTTCAGGAATTTAAGAGGTTGAAGTGGGAAAATGAAACCCTTACCTTGTTGAGAAGAATAGTTGTGGAGAATAAATCTCTACTGTATATTTGATTTAGAATGTGTTTTTCATAAATATGCAGTTTAGTAATGTATAAATACAGTGTTTAGCAAATTGGAAAGATGCAAAATGTAGTGGCCAACCTCGTAGAGTTATTGCTGTTAACACTGTGTGAATGTGTTAGAGAAAAAAGTCATTTGTTCTCAATGGCTTATGGAAGTATCAATTTTATAGCTTCTTTTGACCTTTTGTCAGTTGTTTTTCCAAAGTCTGCAGTATATGCAGATGCTGAGTACTGTTGGATAACTTTTTATATTACAAACTGCTAGAGTTATGCTGAAAATATTTTTTATATGTTTCTGTAATATGTAGGTCTTTGACCTTTCATGGCTGCAATCAATGAAATACCCCATGAGCTTCTAGTTTAACATTTGAAGCTGTCCTATTATCCAGCAAAGCTTCAGTGTGATAGATTATCAGAATATTTATTGTGAACATCATTAAAATTTTTATGAAAACCTGTTAGTATAGTCTTATTACTTGTTTCTGTGAAATGGGTAATGTACAGAGACCAGGCATTAAAATCCACATTGTAAAGTTACCGTCTGGTCAGTTTATATAAAAAGATTAAAACTTCTGTCAAAATCTTTTTCTCACATGTTTTGATCTATGGATATATTTTAGGGGTTATACGACTGTTTCTGAAACAAACAACTTCTGAAAACTTTCTTTCCCCAGTGATAAAGCATATGCTACTGGTAAATTCCTGTGTGAGCGTTTAAAAGATGCTATACCAAGACAGTTGTTTGAAATAGCCATCCAGGCTGCTATTGGCAAGAAAATAATTGCAAGAGAAACGTAAGTGAAACTGTTCTTTTCCCCTTCTTATTTAAGCTGTTTTAAATATGAGCGTTTGTTTGCATGTGTGAAGGGTGAATGTTGTAGATCATAGCTGATAGATAAAAGACAGTTCTTTAGCTTTTATGAATTTTGTGCCTGGAGATACTTCTCACATTAAGAGGTGTAAATTAACATTTTTAAACATGTTTTTTAACATGCTTAAAGCATTATCTTCTGTCTACCATACATGAAAATATCATTCTGTTGCTTTTTAAGAATGCAGCAGAAAACAGTGCTCAGCATTTTGATAACAAAATTAATAGCTTCACTATAGGAGTTGCTCTACTGTGTTAATATGTGTGGTATTCTGTTTTACAGACTGAAAGCTTACAGGAAAAATGTTGTGGCAAAATGTGTAAGTATTTTTTGTATTTTTTTATTCCAGTGCATGTAAACCTAAGCGTTGCAGCTGTGATAGGCCTGTCTTTCCTTAGATACCCCATGAAGACATGTTCTGCTTGTGCTCCAAAATGTCAGTGGAATATTAACAGACACTCTTAAACTTTTACCTTTAAGTTCAGCTTGTTTAAACTTCACTCAGTGCTTGCAGTAGATCAGAAATAGTAATGGCTTCTTCAGAGTATATGCTCTGTTTGTGTTCACTCCTGTCTATTCAGCATCTCGTGGTTGTAGACACAATAAGAGTGTGTGCATGTGTTACTGTAACTTTGTGAATTTCCAAAAATAGTTTTTTGGAGGTGATTTTAGTAAAGCACTTCTCTAGAGACTGATTACAATTGGATTTTCACTTGTTTTCAGTAAGAAGTCATGAAGAAACCTTAAGTATCAACAGTTGATGGCCAGCAAGACTGAGTAAAGCTGTAGGAAAAACATGTTTCATCTTATCTGAAGTTAACATGTTGAAAAGATGAAACAAGTGTCCCTTTCTTACTGCTATTAAGAATTCTTCTGCTGGGAACCTAGGTGGGATGGTTCCCATCACACAGTGTAAGGGTTGATTAATTTGGATGTAAGCACCTAGTGGTAATCAAGATGTGACAGTGTCCTGTTGCTGTTCCAAAAGGATTTGAGTAGCATGTAGTATACTGCAGTTCTACCCCAATGTCATCCAGGCTTATGTAAGAATATTTATTATATAAAATGTGTAAATGAATCTACCTTCCTTTGTCTAAAGGAAAGTGCTCACTTATTCTTTTTAACTACTGTTCTTTTGGGATAACTGTTCAGAGTATAAAATAATAACATAACTAGCCTTTTTCAGTAGTTTTGTTTAAGCTCTTGAGTTGATTAAGCATTGTAACTCAAAATATTTTTCCTTTCCATAGTATGGTGGAGACATTACAAGAAGAATGAAGCTTTTAAAAAGGCAGGCAGAAGGGAAGAGGTTGATGAGAAAAATTGGCAGTGTGGAAGTACCAAGAGATGCCTTCATACGTGTTTTAAAAAGACAGCCTGAGAAATAACCTGAGAAATAAGTTAGTGATATGCAGCACATTGTCTTAGCTCCTTGGAGACAGTAAGCATACTTGAGTTAATGTATGGTCTAATCACTGTGAGAGGGAACATGACTTAATTTATATCATTTTAAATGGGACTATATATTGAAGTGACTTTGTACTTAATTATACATTTGTACATTACAATGAAATTAAAGTTGAGTTTTCTGAATCTAAAAGCTTTTATTATAACTTCACATAAGCTAGATGCAGAAGCTTAAAGTGAAAAGTTTATCATCCAATTGTAGTAATAGTCACACAAAAGCATGCTCTAAATGCCAAAACTTGAGACTTAAGTAACCTAGTATATGAAGCTAAAGCTGTTCTCACCCAGATTTCACTGACCAAGACTTAACTATTCTAGTCCATGTAATACTTTGCTGATTGTGTTTTTAATCTGAAAAGATGAGAGTATGCTGTTCCTCACAAATCAAATTTGGGTTTTACAGACCTACACACAAGAAATTATTGTACCAAAGTAAATCCAACTAGCAGTCTGGTCAAACAGATGATTTCTGTATTTACTTTTGTGTAAAGTCTATACCTGCTTCAAACATACTTTGGTTAACTTCTTGACATCAGCAATATTTGTTTTTATAGTTTAAGGCAGCAAATACATTCCATAGTTTAGGGTCTGTTCATAACAGACTAATTGAAGTAGTAAGAATTCTACCCTTCAGTAAACATGCTTTAAAAAAGAGTGGCAGCCTACAACATAACTCTATGACAGCAAAAAAAAAAAAGAACAAACCATTTCCATTTAAATGTTAAACTAAAATCCTCAATTTAGGCTCTTTCAGTGGATCACAATAATATTAAAAACAACACAATAGGTTCTTAGTTCCTTCCTTACATGAAGGCAGCAAAATACTTCAGCTGTCCCCTCTACAGTAGAAACAAAACATTCAGAAAGGACAGGTTTAGATTTTAGTTTTACTTATTCAAAGTAGGAAGTAACATCCCTTGTGACAGTTCAGTATTTATAGCAGTACAGTAAGAAGTAATTATTACAGAGTGGTTAACAGTAGACTTTAATACACAGTCATTTAAATTTGCAGACTTTGTGTTCCTGCAAGTCAACTTCTTCCCAGGCATTTAATGACAGCATCCAATACAATTAAACAGGTATATCCAGAAAGGAACATTTACATTTTTCCTTATATATAAAGCTCAATTGCTAAAAATATAAAAATCCTAAAGTAATTTGAAATAGATGAGAGGAAAAAGTGCTATGGCAGACATTTAATGTAAGTATCCAGAGTTACAACACTTTCAAGAATTGGGTGCATTTTTAGGCACTGTTTTTTATACTTTTATTTGCCTGAATTGTACAGCAAGGACTTGCGATGCCCAAAAACTGTTTGTATAAGATAAATTTAAGGCAGTCAAGTGCAAAAGCTCAGTGTGCATTATGTATGTAAACAGAACATTTCATAGTATAAATTGTACAGCTGTTACAAGTCCATAGTATTTAACAACGGCCAAAACCATTTTGCCTAGAAATACAAATGGAGAGTATAGTTTCACTAATGGAGGCCACAATTACAGATTATTGGAAATCTATCACTTCCTCTACCAGGCAGATGCAATGCATTGCTGTGCTAAAATAAGTGCTCTGTCCCACCCCCCTCCACCCCTGTGTAACATGCAATCTCCCACAAGTTTGTTCTGTTTCATTTAGTTACTGTAACAGCCAACACCAGAACTGTAAATTTTAAAGCAAAATGTACAACACCAAATAGAGACGGAATGTGAATGTACATATACTGGACCTTTTAAAAAAATACAGTACCTAGGATTTCCATTTTAAACAGTTTTCAGTATATTGCATAGCAGTGAACTCATCTGCTACCTAAAACTGTTGCTGTTGACCCACACATGCAGTTCCTCTTCAATTCTTCTTTCATTTTTCTTTCATACTGTACAGTGGGTCCACGAGTTTATTGTGCACATGCATTAAACCTTGAGGGGAAAGCAACAAGGCCAGCTTTACATCATTAACATACTTTTTCCAACATGTCTTTCTATCATACCTTTATTTGGAGCTAACTTTAAAGTATACATTTTAAACAGTTCACTGAAAAGAGAGGATGGCTATTCAAATTAGTTTAAAATCAAAAGTAATTAAGACAACCTGCATGCTAATTATGTATTTGTTCATGTATCACTTAAGTATTACTGCCATCTTCAGTATAAACAAAACATGAATGAGACAGCAATGACCACAAAGCAGCTGAAAAGATCTGGAGTAGTTTGATATGAAACACCTGAGAGATACTTATCTCTCTTATTAAGAAGTGCTGGAATAAGAATTTGTTGTAACAATCAGATTTACAAACGTTAATGAATTCACAGCTTGAGTTGTGATATTTTAACACTGTAGTATCTTTGTAACTAAGTGTCCTTCTGCTCCTAGACAAGCAAAACCAAGCAACACAGACTGTGAATGAAAATACAGAACTGGAGTAATTGAAACTATTTCCCATTCTGATAGGTTGTTTTGTCATATCCAAATCATCCGTAGATGTGACTTTGAGGTTTTGCATGCTTTTCCCCCAGAAAATTTAGGAAAGTGCTGGGAAGATCAATTTTAAAAAGCCATGTTGTTTATGAAGTTGTAACAAAGTAAAAGCTTTACCTACAAAGCACTACCAATGTATGGCATTCAGTCACTGGTACATTTTTAACCATGTTTAACCTTACAGACTGGTAAGAGTATCTGATCAACATTCTCAAATCGCAAAAAACCTAGTTTAGAACCAGAGTCATGATCAACTTCTAAGACTACCAATTTAAGAAACAGACAACACTTAAAAGCAGAGATCTTAACCACAAGAGAAATCTGACAATAAGTGGATATTTCAGTAGTCACCTCCAACAAAGGATATATAAATGCCCTTGCTATACAACATATCTGGCAGCAATCATCAAACTAACCTCACAGTTGGATCATTAAGTCTTTTCATTTTGTTTCTGATGTATTTTACAAACCTACTATTCTTTTCCCTGCTAGGCAGCCCATACAGCTGTACTGGAAAGCCAGCACATCTAGAACAGACTAAAGAACCCAGCCCACTTGTGTTTCTGGAGGTAATGATCTGCAGACCTTTGCAAATAAATAATTTAAAAAAAATAAAAACCACAAAAACTTGTGAAATCAACACAAAGCACAAATGGAAAATTTCTTTGATATAAAGGATAACTACTGACTGAATCTTTCTAATATCTGATCAATAATGTCTTTCACAAGTTGAGCAGTAAGTGGCAAAATATCAAATGCAAGTTCAATACAAAAAGTATTTTAATTCAAAGAGACATAGCTACATCATGTACTAAAATTCAAGCATTCCATTTCCTGTTTTTCTGTTCTAAGAAAAGAGAAACAGGAAATGAAAAGGAGAATCACCCACTTACTTCCTGGAGACATGAAAATGCTTACAGAGTATTCCTACTGGCATACATAAAAAAGGATATTTAAATCATTTTAGTAAACATGGTTTAGGAAGCACAGTTAGAAACAAAGCTTATATTTAAGTAAAAATGTGCACTGAAGTCCCTTACTAGATAGATGGAAAAGCAATTATTTCACATGAAATAAGTCTTTCTGCCTATTCAACTCAAAGCAGCTTAAATAATTCTTTTCCCTAAAAAATAACATGCAGAAGTACAGAAGAACTCCCAAATTAACTAGTAAATTCGAAGTTCTTTTTCCTGCATCATTCTGTAATAAAGGAAACAAAGGGAAAGGTAACCTTCCTTCCATTCCTCAAAAATGACTTAGAGGATCATTTCAGTGTCTAATCATTACAGAAAATTAAAAAGAATGGAGTAAAAATTATTCTAGCTTTCAGACAGAGTGGCAATTTATCATCAAAAACTGCTTAGAGTTTCATGTGGTACCTAGAGATTTTTTTTAAATGATAACTAGCTATCAGAGTTGCAGTCATCAAGAACCCCTCTCCTCAGTATGTATCAAAGAACAGACTGAAAAATCCAAGATTAAAATTACGAAGGATATCAGTGTGAAGTCACTTTAACAGCAGATTTTACTATCATCTACAGACACTTCTGAATCTTTTTAGAGCACTCAACAGCCTTGCTGCCAGGTGCCTCATACACTACAGGAATCAATACCAGAAAGGTCTGTGGCAAACATGTACAGCCACACTTGTTGTGATAATAAAGTTAGGAGAAAGCTATTTCACTAAGCTTCTACAGTCTTAGTTAAATATAATTTACATCTGGGAACACTGAGTTACTATATTACTATAATAAATCCAAACTCAAAGCTTGCCTCAATATACCTACTACAAATATGAAAAGCATAGTTGTGCAATGCATTATTCTAAATAGATTACCATGCAAATTGCACTCTATGAAAAGTGTCCTCACCTGACTTCAAAAGTCTGCATCACATAGTTGAAGCTTACTGAACAGCATATTACAAGATATTTAACTGGAAAGACATAGCAAAATCAGCATGAAATACCAGAATTAAAAAAATATTTGATATAATGAAACCTTCCAGTACACTTCATACTCCATCTGAAACACCGAATTGTTGATGTTATACATACAGGTGAAGTTTACATACTATCATTTCAGATAGGAAATAAAGGAAATATTTTATTCAAAGGAGATTAGTCAAGAATTTATCAAATGACACTGTACTTTCATATGTTAGGAGCAAGTTACATCTCCCAGCACTTTCCCACTCACAGTGTAGAAGTTAACATTCAGCATTTTGAATATGTTACATTATATGTTAATATGTAATGGGCCAGACTTCAGGTAATTTCATTATTTTTAAATACACAACTTCTGATTCAGTGCTCACCTTTAAAGTACTTGACAGTTTTAACTCTTAGTTCTAAGGTAGCATCTTCATCACACACAAAGATAGTACGAGGGTGCTGCTGGAAAGCAGATACTGTCCACATATGATTGACACCTTCTTCAATAGCTTTGTACAATGCAAAAGCTTTATGTGCACCTGTTATAAGAATCATCACCTGCAAAACAGGAGTCTTTTTACCTTCAATCCTCATATCAACACAAACTTGTCTTGAAAACAGATACATGCAACTAGAACTAAATGAGTTCTTACTTCTCTAGCATCCATCACTGTACCCACACCAACTGTTAGCGCCATAGTTGGTACTTTAGATAAGTCTCCATCAAAGTATTTAGCATTTGCCAAAATGGTGTCCATTGCTAAAGTCTTTAATCTTGTTCTTGAAGACAAACTCGATCCGGGTTCATTGAATGCAATGTGGCCATCTGGACCAATGCCTTTTCAAAGTTAAAGAAAGCAAATCATTCCAGACCTGCGAGTCAACAAATATCCTCAAACATTGTGAAAGAATAAGAAGAAGTTTTAGGATTCATTCTTTTGTTTTGGTCCCCCATTTTCAACAATGAGACAACATTCACAACTTACTTAAACTATGTTATCATTAGAAACTTGGACACCAAGCATTCTGTTCTGGTATTCATACCAATTCTTTGTTAGTCACAGAACTTTCTTAGACTATAACAGAAAAAAAGTGGTTTTAACTATTTTCTGAAAACCACAACTGAAGAGTCAGTATATTTATTTCAATCATAACTAACCATAGAGCATTTTCTCATACCTCCAACAAACAAATCAATCCCTCCTGCTTCTTCAATTTTCTTTTCAAATGCATCGCATTCCACCTGTAAGTCTGGAGCATTCCCATCAAGGATATGAGCATTATTTGGATCTATGTCAATGTGTTTAAAGAAGTTATTCCACATATACGAATGATAACTCTCAGGATGATTTCTGGGAAGTCCTGAAATCATTTAAAGTCAAATTAACATATTACATGATATAATCAATCAGCTTTACATTTAAGACAAACCTTTCTTAATAATTATACGGGCTTCTGTTGAGAGACATAACTGCTTACATCACTATATATATTGTTTCACTAAGAAAATATGAAATTTTTAAGTATTGTGACTACATCTGTCAAGTGGCAATTTTAAAGCAATTTAGCCAAGGATCACTTGCATTTCAATGGTTAAATAGAGACTAATGCTTAAGACACTTCCAGTACATTAGTCTAACACAGAAGCTCAAATATCACACTAATCTTCCACTTTGTTAAAGCATTTAACTGTTAATAAGGGGGGGAAAAAAAAAGTCAGCATACTGTATTCTCAAAAAAAAAAATAGCACTAGAGCTTACCTACATACTCATCCATGTTGAAAGTCTTCACGTATTTGAAAGAGAGATCTCCATTCTTATGATATTCTATGAGCTTTTTGTAGCACCCCAAAGGCGTACTCCCTGTTAAACAAAGTTTTTCTACTATACTATATATTCACACACTTTCAGGGTATTTAAATGTCTTTATAGGCAGATTTTACTAAAAATGCTTCTCAACATAAATATATTTGTCATTTCTCATCTATTTCTCAGTTTCTCAAATCTTTTCAAAGGTCTTAACACAGAGACAACTCCATGCTGCAAGAGAAACAAATTCAAGCATTACCAGAAGTGTATTTAAAATACTGCATTTACTGAATATGGCATTTATTAGTAAGGATATAAACAGTTCTAGGTTTAGTCAGTTGTTAAGCTTTGAGTAAAACTTGCCTGTCGGTAGACCAAGTGTGAAGTATCTTCCTTGAGTGGGCTTGAATTGGATAATACGATTGCAGATGTATTTGGCTGCCCATTCACTGGCCTGATCATAGTCTTCAAGAATGACAAGCCTCATTATGGCAGCGAGGGACTCGTATGATAAAATAAACCTGGAGAAAACATTTTTTTGTTTTGAAGTATCACACCAATAGCTGTAAAACTCAAAGCAGTAAAATTCACACATTTGTCAAAGCACTCATTAAAACACTCGTTCCAAGTAGTAATATGAAACCCATAAAGCTCAAACAAAATGGAAACGAGCCATTTTGAACACCAGTCTTTCAACCAGCAATTGTTAGAAATGAGAAGTATACTCTGTTTGAAAGATGAAGCAGATAAACACTAAGATCAGATCTCATTTCCTGCAGCCAGCTGAGTGTCAGACCGCCCCCTCCCACAGACCCTGCGCGGATCCCGCGGCCTCCCCCTTCCTGAGGGCCTGCGGCCACGCCCCGGGCCCACTCCACCGCCAAACGCGCCCCTGCGGCGGAGCCGCTCACCCCGGAGACCCCTCAGCACCGCCGAGCGCCCGCAGCAGGCTCCGCGCGGCCGCCCCGCACGGACGCGATCCGGAAGCACCTGGCGAGGAGCGGACGTCGCCGTGCCGCGAGCTGCTCCGCGCATGCGCGGGGACAGCAGCCTCCGGAGGGCACGGGAGGGGCGGGCGCCCTGAGGGCCCCCCGATAGGTGCGGATGTTGATGTTTCCTCGTAGGTTACAACGGGGCATTAGGATGGGGCCTTTCCTTAGACCTACCCTGATAAAAGTGAGGGGAGCTGATGGAAGTGGAGAGAGACTTAAAGATTCTCATGTGTGAGAACAGCGTGTTTTCTAGTCACCTCAACAGAACTACTTGTACAGTGACAGAGAAAGGGCAAGTAACAATTTGTCCCACAGCTTAAGGGGTGTATTTGCAACAATAACAAAAAGAAGTCTTAATGGGGTCTTTGAGTCTCAGCACACCCAGATCTAGACAAGCAGATAAACAAAATCTATAATTCACATGAAATTAAAGTAAAATACTTTTCGAAGTTTAACTTGCAAAATATCAAACTTGTTACTGAACTGATTTCTCTCAAATGCTATAGGAAGAACAGACATATCTCAGAAGTTCGCTAGGTCCCAAAGAGTGTTGTTTTCTCTTGCACCATTTAGAATCATAGAATCCTTAGAGTTGAAGGGACATCTGAAGGCCAGCTGATCCCAATCCCCTGCAATGAACAGGGACTCACAGCTAGATCAGGTTGCTCCAGCTTCACCCTGAAAGTCTCCAGGAACAGGGCATCAGCCACAACACTCAGTAACCTGTTACACTGTTCCACCACCCCCACTGTAAAAGACTTTCTTGCATCTGATAACTTCTCAAGTCATGCTCTGAGTTTCTGACAATGTTGCCAGGAAAGTTTCAGAGAACATAACTATGGAGTCTGATTTCCAAATCCTACATTACAGCCTTAATTTTGCCTATAGATTTCTGTTCTTCCTTACCTACATGCTGCCTAATGTAAACAGCTTCGCTTGTTCCAGTTTTCCTCCAAGCTTCTTTTGTTAGATCTCAACATATTTCTTTCTGCTGAGGAACACACAACATGAGATGCCTTTGGTTTTATGCTCTCTGTAGCAAATCCAATTGGAGCCACACTGCAGTGAAATAAGAAAT
Source organism: Odontophorus gujanensis (assembly GCA_013399175.1). Lineage (NCBI taxonomy): Eukaryota > Metazoa > Chordata > Aves > Galliformes > Odontophoridae > Odontophorus > Odontophorus gujanensis. The sequence goes on along the minus strand of VXAB01010289.1, from coordinate 106,672 downwards.
AGCAGACTCCATGATACCACAAATATACCAACCATTGCTTATCCTAATGAGTACCCTACAGTTTTACTTTCAGTTTCTGTTCTAGCTTGCAACATGCTGTTTTTTCCAACATAAGTTCTAGCATAATCAGCACTAAAACTGACAAGTACCTATACCAATGGGCTCTGAACATAAGAGTTAATCTCTATAGATTAAGCATTACAGATGTTAATGAGGAAATCCGTGGTGTAAGCATAATACTATCACCCTTTTACCTCATAACTGGATAAGTCTTCAGTTCTTCCCTTCTTCAAAGTAAGGGTTCAGGGCTGGAGTTTGCTCCTCAGTACTGCTTCATTCAGTCACTGAAAAAGAGCTAGTGATCATTTTCCTGTGTTTGAGGAATGACTGCTTCTCTATAAACATCTTAGCCCAAACCAGTACATAGAGCTATCTGCAGCATTCCTTCCAGATGGGGTCTTCCCCTCTGTTATTGCTGTAACTATCAGCTACTTCATAGGCATAAGTGCATGATCCTAACTGACTCTACCCCTATACTACAGGCATTCTGCTCACAAATAAGCAGAATTAACTCTAACAGAGTTTTAGTGATACCAGATAAAGTATTCGCAGGCAGGCCTGCAGGCACAGACAGAAAGAAGAGTTAAACTCACCTCACTAGTGAAGATCAAGCACTGTATAGCACTTCTTCTCAGGAAGCAGCCTAAGCTCCCCAGAAAGGGGTTGTGGGGGTAGCTGGACCTCATATGAGCACAAAGTAGTTCCATTCCTCCTAGTCATGTGGGGAGTGCAGGTGCAAACAATTTGCCTGTTCTCCCTAGGCCAGCCATACCCCTTCTCCAGGTGGTCTATCACCAGTACAAGCTATATACTAACAGACCTAGATGTGGAATATTCCTGATGCATACTCAAGGATATTGCTGAGTGAAATTCCCTTCAGTGCCCTCAGCTGTAGTTCCAGCTTATTCCATTCACACTGCATAGGTAAGACATTCTCTACCATTTCTCATCTTCCTTTTCTCTCCTAATCTACTCTTGTGGTCTGAAGGACTGAGCCTTCTCGGCCCTTTCAGGATTCTGACTGTTGGAATACTTACACTATACAGTCCACCTGACTACCCTGACATATCTCACAAACTGAAGCTTTTTCTAAAGGTAGAAATAAGTGGCACTAAGTACAATACCCTCTGCAGGTATAAGACGAAATTCATGCCCCCATGTAGGGTGAATATACTGAATGAATAGCACCCACACAAAATAACAAGGATAAACAACATATTTTCAAATAGAACATCTGGAGAGTATGAAGACACCCAATGAGTTGCAAAGGGCTTACCTACTACTGAAGATAGAGGCTTACCTGAAATTCCACACAGAAGGAACCTCCAACAAGATATCCTTCCACAGTGGTGGTCAGCCCTTAAATGGGGTCTGGGAGAGGTGGAGCCAGACTCCACTCCTTCCAGTCATACAGGTACATTGCCTTCACCTGTGCTCCTGTGGCTGACTCAGTGCTTGCCTCAGGTGATCCATCAGTGGTTCAGGCCATGATTCAGCAGTTCCCAAACCCCCTACTTCAAGTGCTGTCACGTTGTTTTTTTTTCCTTTTTCTCTAAACAGGGAATTTGTGATTGATTTTGTTCTGCATGTAAGTTTTATAATTCAAGAATGTTGATAATTTTAGAGGTCTTTTTGCGAGAGGTATAGTGACGGTTGTTAAGGAGAAAGAATGAATGACAAGGGATTTGAATATGGGTGCTTGCTCAGCAAGCTATCTCATGTCTGCTCTACTGTGCAGCCTGACTAAAGAATGGGTGGCCTGATAACCATTGCCTACAGGCCTGCACTCCTAGAATCATAGAATATCGTGATTTGGAAGGAACCCATAAGGATTATCATGTCAAACTCCTGAAAATGCAACGTGTTGAGTGATAGGGTAAGAATAAGGCATCTGTCCTGCGTGGTTGAGTTCTTACTAACCTTAAATGTCTTCAGAAAAAATGTAAATAGCCTGAGTATGAGTATTTATAGGGAATAAATATCCGAATACATAGTCAGATGAATTGTAGTCCAGGGGACAGTGTACCAATACTTTTTTAGCATCGGTCAGGTTCTTAAATGAGCAGACTTTCTAGTTTAACTACATACACTATTGGAAAATCACTTTATTGCAGGGTGTAGGCACAATACCATTGTGCTGCACAAGGCCAGTGAGAAAGCAGCAGAAGTAGTAAGTTCCTGCAGAAGACTAGGCACAAAAATGTGTAGGATTATAGCAGAAATGCTAAGTCATGGCCTGAACTGGTGATTGAGCACCTGGTGGGAAGGCAGGGCCAACCCAGGGGAGCTCAGGTGCATGCAATCAGTGTACCTGAGTGACCAGAAGGAGTGGAACCAGGATCCACCCCTTCCCAGACCTCATTTAAGGGTTGGCAGTGAAGGTAAAGATTCCTCTCTGGAGGTTTCTTGTGTGCTTGAGGCTTTCTTAAGGTGTGTAGCTTTTTTCATTTATTTCTATTCCTGTAGCTGTTCGAATTAGTATGCTCTCATTTGCTCCAGCCCAGGTCCATGCTGCTCTGCTGTTACTGTTGTGCTTTCTATCACATTACAAGGGTTTAGTTAATTGTGCTTGTGTGAAATGAGTGTGTGCTATTTTNTTTAAGGGTTGGCAGTGAAGGTAAAGATTCCTCTCTGGAGGTTTCTTGTGTGCTTGAGGCTTTCTTAAGGTGTGTAGCTTTTTTCATTTATTTCTATTCCTGTAGCTGTTCGAATTAGTATGCTCTCATTTGCTCCAGCCCAGGTCCATGCTGCTCTGCTGTTACTGTTGTGCTTTCTATCACATTACAAGGGTTTAGTTAATTGTGCTTGTGTGAAATGAGTGTGTGCTATTTTTAAAGCTGGAAAACTTTTTTTACAAGCCAACATGCTTGAGTAGTCCTGTGTGAGCCAGCTCTGTACTTGAGAGCATTGCTGCACACACATTATTGCTTTTGAGTCTGTAGTGCTAATGAAAGTGTTCTCCTTCAATACTACTGGTACAAAACCCAACAATGATTTAAAATCTCATGCTGTGTTAGATTTATTATATCTTGTCTTCGCTAATAATCGTTTCAAATATTATCATTGATTTTTTTTTTCTTTTATTTGCGTATGTTTTTAGTATTTTCTTTTAAAGATGTAGTAATTTTAGCTGACTGCTGCTGTGGCGGAGTTGCTGTGCTTTCCCCTTGTGTCAGGACGCGAGCGGTTCGGGGCTCGTCCGGCAGGGGGCGCCATGGTCACACGGAGCGGCCGGGGCTGCTCCTATGCAGGTCGCTGGGATTTTTTGTTTTTCTTTTTTAATGTCCTTTTTCAGCTCTGTATTCAGTGTCGTAAGTCATTTGTTCCTGAAATACTTGTTGTTAAACGCCTAGTATTCCTAAAGTTTTTATGTATTATCTCGTTTCTTTGCTTAAGCAGTTGATAGGCAGCAGTGATCGCTGGTCATCTGCTCCTTTCAAAAACAAACAAAAACCTCCACCACATTATAAAACAATATATAATAAAACCGAAGTTGTTTTTTTTTTTTTTCTTTTTTAAAACAAGGTATAATGGAATTCATGTATTACTTTTCTAGCTAATTTCTTCCAGTATGTAGGGCTTTATTTCTGGAAATTCTAATGGCATCCTTTGTGGCACTGATGGTTCGGTCAGGCCAGGTTTGAGCAGTAGTTTGGGTGTAAGTTTGCACCTAGTTTGCAGCAAACTACTGATAGATATTTATCTGAATTAACTTCATATTTATTATATCTGCTTAGCACCTAAGTAGCGACCTGTTGTCAAGCAGATCATGAGAAAAGGTTTTCCTGTAGTTTCTGATCTACCTTGGTCACTATCTTCCTGAAAGGAAAAATAAGGGCTTTTGTCATACCTGGGGATGTTAAAAATATACAGAAGAAGCTTAAGTGAGTTCTACTCCCAGGAGAATTCTTTTTAATACTTATAGGCATCAGGATAGCCACTCTCCTGGGGCTGAGTTGTTCTTTGCTGCCTGCTGATTTACATAAATTTGTGGTTGTGTATGTGTCTACCTGTAGTTCTAGAGATGAAACAGCAGGATATAGGTGAGCCCTGACTGTGAACTTTTTAAATACATAACTGTCTTTTTTTCTTTTTTTTTTTCCCCAGGCTATTTATCCTGGTATGGGAACCAGGATGTCTCCTTTGGAAATCCAGCCTCGTGTGTGGGGTAGATTCTACTCCTTCTATTCCCAGCCTGCAGCCAGTCAAAGCATCCATCAGAATGTGGTACTAAAAGGTACAATTGCTCTCATATATTTATTTGTATCTATAGGAATTTTGAGAGGTAAAAGTTACACATGCAATTTTGGGAAAGCGCTGAAGAAATTTATTTGCACATCATAAACATTCTGTAGCCTGCTTGTTTTTTAGTGATGATGTGATAAAACAAAATCGTAGAATGGATTGGGTTGAAAGGGACCTTGGGGATCATCAAGTTCCAAGCATCTGTTGGAACTGGGGTTACCAGCTGCTAGATCAAGTACTAGATTAGGTGGTCTGGGGCCCCATCCAACCTGGCCTTAAACACCTCCAGGGACAGAGCATCCTTTCTGGGCAACCTGTTCTACCACCTCATTGCTCAATAAAAAAAACTTCCTCCTGACCTCTAATCTAAATCTTCCTTCCTTTTAGTTTAATAGTATCCTCCCTTGTCCTGTCACTGTATACCTGTGTAAAAAGTTGATTTCCTTCATGATTATAAACTCCTTTTAAATGTTGTAGGGCTGCAGTGAGGGCTCCCTGCAGCCTTCTCTTTTCCAGGCTGAGTAAACTCATAGGATAAGAGAGGATATTTGGACATTACAAACCCTCCAGAAAGTATTTTTTTATTAGCCTATTTATCTGATTTTGTTGTTGCTACCTCTCAAGCTAAAGGGGTGCTGATCTGCAAGCAGAGGAGTGAAAATACCTGAGGTCGGAATTGACCCTGACTCTGGTATCGTGTCCTTTATTTCTTTAACAAAGTCCTTGTAAATCCAGGCTTTCCAAATATGTATTCTTTTTTAAAAATCTAAAAATACATAGAATGTAACCCATTTCTATCAAAGCCCATATCATCTATTCATATTCAACAGGTAGAATAGCATTGTCACAGAAGACAGAGTATGGAGAAATGTGCAAGTCTTAATTCACATCAAGGATAGTGTAGTTTGGGAAGGGTAATAAATTTAAGGCTGATATGATCTTTTAACTTTAAACATTGTTTTCTGTGGGCAATCAGAGAGGCTCGAAGCTATGCCAAGAGCAGCCACGGTAGGCAGAGCATACAGAAGTAATCCACTGCTCCTGCATCTTCTAGAGACACAGGCAGATGAATCAAAGTCTCTAGCTAGGAGGAGCAGTTGAAGTAGGCAAATGCTACAGCTTGCTGAGCACTCAGCACCTAGAGGAAAAATTGACAAAGATCAATCTGTCTGAGGGTGTAGGAAGAAAGTGATTTGGTCACATCCAAACAACTCATTCAAACAGGCAAGTTATGGTATGTCACAAGTCTTCAGTGGAGGCACTAAGAGATGTGTGTATACCTCTCCATTATCACCGTCATCCTTGAAGATCACACTCATATTCATTCTGTGTTCCTTTTGCACAGTTGCTCTGCTGTGGCTTTACTGTGCTTGAGGTCCTCGGGTAGGAAGGATAGAACCTTTCCTAATGTTGGTTTGAACTATGTAGACAATTGCTGAAGATTGTTTGACAAACTATTTGCAGAAAACTGCAAGTCCCAGTTTTCTGGGGCTGCCATACTGCTGCTAGTTGTTATTTTGGTTACCCTAAAATCGAGTTCTTTTCATCATGCTAGACAATGTTTATGATAGTGCTTCATTTTGTTTGTGCTGTTTCATCAGTGATATGAATCACATGTTCTTCCTGGTAGCAGAAAACTTATGCTTTGTGCTGAACTCTTTTCAGAAGTTTCAAGTTTGCCTATGTTTGTCAGTTTGATTGATAGTACCCAGAGAAACTATCTTCTTAAAGTTGCTCTAGCACTCTTTTAGGATGTTTTGATAATGTAGGATGCAGGCTGCATATTACTTCCCATAACTTTCTCTGAGAGGTACATGGGGGGAGTAGAGGACATTAAATGACCTGCAGATTTGTAAAGTATCTGAAGAATTGTAGGTGCAAAACCTGTCTTTCACTGCATACAAAACAATGCTAAAACACTGCCGTGTTGATCCTGTTCTCATGTTAGGGTTTTTACCTTAGAATGGCTGAAGATTTCATGGATCATTTGGATTAGCATATTCAGCATTTTTCAAAATGTTTTCCTATTTTCCGGTATCTGGATTAAAAAGGGTGCATATTTGTGAGTGATGAAAACACAACTTGTAGAAATCTTTCTTGCCATGTGCTTTAAAATTAAATTGATTTTAAAAAAAAAAATCTGCTTGTATGACTGCTCTCAAAATTTTATTAGCTTAATTACTATAATGACTGCCCTTCTGTGGCAGGAGAGAGCCTGAATCTCTAATTTCTTATTGTCACATCTCTGCCTCTCTGTGTTACCTATCTCTGGTAAGGTTTCCAGCAGAGGAAATAAAAATTCATTTTCATACTGTGATATCAATGTGATTCCCCAAGGTAAAAAAATGTAGGGAGTGTCCTGGGTATGAATGATAGTAAAAGTGTGATTTTTAGCAGTTGGTCAGATTTGTGGCTTCAGCTGCTGTAACTTGCATGTAACATGAAGGGTTCCTTACATTCAGATATTCAGTCTCATGCCTGTGTTGCTACAACTGACATCTGTTTCAGTAACTTGCAGCCAATGTTCCCCATGAGTTTCTGTAATTGCTGTTGGCAACTGACACAGCCAGAATATGTCTAGGAGTAGATGTTCCTGCTGATTTCAATTTACACAAGGCAGGAATCCATAAACAAGTGACTTTAGAAGATAGAAATGGATGGAAAGAGTCATCTCTTAACTGATTCACTGATCTGTAGTAAGAGTGTACTGAGAATCACAATTTTAAGACAAGCCACCTATATAGCTAAATGAAGGCTTTTTCTGGTAGTTCTGAGGATGTGTCAACTGCTCTGACTAAGAGTAAGGAACAGTTATCTTCATCCTTTCATCTGTTTCCACTTCAAAAACAAATGGTGCGCAATACTGAATTCCTTTTCTCCTAAAATGTCTTCCTAGTAGCCAAAATTAAGGTGCCTTACATAGACTGTTGAGGTAGTCAAAACCCCTTGTGCTATTCTTGTAGGTAGGAACTGGTACTTTCACAAAGGATTTTGTTCTCCAATCCTGCTTTTTTCTTCATAAACTGCTCTTAGGAAGTTCTGGCTTTTCATACTCTATCCCCATTGTCCTCTTCAGTCATCCCTTGGCCCTGTGGTCAGGTAATGTTTTTTAGGTGAATTTATGTATGCCCAAAAATCTGTATGAAACTTGTTACCCATATGTGTATAGAAGGAGCAGGGAAGGTCTGACAAACTTCAAGAACCAGCACTGGGGCTCTCAGGAAATGGAAGATGGAGTTAAATGAGAGAGCTTCTCCATAAGGGACCTATTCAGTAAGATGACAAGGGCTTAAAAGGTGTGTTGTGCACTGTCTTATAGCCTATGTATAGGCTTCCAAAAGCAGCTGGACAATCTGATAAAGGAAAGATCCAGTTGAGGTTTTTAATGCAAATGCAAAATGCTTACTGTGTTTCCTGCTGTGGAAATAGTAACAAAAAAATTCTGCCCCTCTTCCGCACTCTCATAATCATTGTGGCCATCCAGTACTTGAAGGGAGCATTATCAACAGAAGAGGGAATTGTTGTTTACATGGTTGATAGTGATAGGACAAGGAGGAATGGTTTTGTACTAAAAAAGGGGAGATTTAGTTTAGATGTAAAGAGGATGTTTTTTACTCTGAGGGTGGTAATGCACTGGAACAGGTTACTCAAAAAGGTTGTGGGTGCCCCCTCCCTGGAGGCATTCAAGGCAAGGCTGGATGTGGCTCTGGGCAGCCTGGTCTAGTGATTGGTGATCCTGCCCAACTCAGAGGGGCTGAAACTGGATGGTTGATCTTTAGGGGCCTGGGTTGAAAATGACATCTATGAAGACATCATGCTGGGCTAGATGGTCCTTTGGCTTGATACAGGGGACTTTTTCTTTAATGAAAAACAGAATTTGCTGGCTTGCAAATTTATCTATACATGGGAAACATTCCTGACAAAGTGGGAGCCAATTGAGAAGATGACACTGGACAGTTCTGCAGGAAAGTTGTGTAGATTGAAAATAGAAAGTGAAAATGATCCTTTCATAAAATGCTATTTTATCTCTTGTCTCAAATACTGCTGTTTCGCTGTTGTACGAGGTTTTTGAATAATTTCTTTGGAAAATAATGATTTTCTTATATGCTTTGACTTCCTTTCTGTCTAGCTTATAAGATAGAAATATATTGTGTAATGTAGTTGCATTTTCCTTTATTTTACGATAGTGAGGCATTCATCATGTCTTTAGCAGTCTGAAAGCTTCATAGAGCATGCGTTTTTGTGTACATGAGTTGTACATTTTCTGGTGTCAGATGTGATACTTTTGATGCTGTAAAGAACTAGGGTAAAAGGGGTTTGTCCTGCCATCTGTCAGGCTGTCATTTTCAATAAATGCTATGTCACCAAGATATTACTGAAGCTACGCTGGCTGAAAGAGAGGTGCTCGTAGTGCTCTAGGAGAGTGTTTTTGAAGTTGTTTTTTTTTTGAATACTACTTAAATCAAGACCCAGAAGTTTTTTTATGTTTTCACAGCTATAGAAAAGACCCTGAACCTGAGAACCTCTGTGAAACCACATACAAGTTTCCCCATGACAAACTCATATAGACACAAATAGCCTGCACAAGGCAATTTAGGGTTTCAACCAGAATTTGAGCAGCTGTGTCTGAATATATCTGCCTCTCAGTAACACACCTTCTGAGATTCTCTGTGATATCCAGCCTTTTACAGTTGAGTAAAATAATACCGTCTTTATCACAGATAATCACTTCGTGCTGTATCTCAAAAGTGGTCAGTTGAGCTTTTTTCTGTATGTATGAATGCCACTCAAGTCTCTATCAGTGATACAAGAACACAAACGTGTGTGCAGCAAATAGGACATGTAGGAGACTTAGTATCTGAATGCTGACTTGGTTTGCAAGCAACTTCATGGAGGGGTGGGGAAGACATTAGAGCTGTGCTTTGCAATTCTCAAGAGCTGTAGCTATAATAGCAGAGGTCTCCTGGCTTGCTTTTGTTAACCTGGTTGTCTATGTACTCTCCAAATGCTTTCCTACCTATTTATTTCCATGTGAACTTTTTCTGCAAACTCGATGTATGGAAGCTATAGATCTCAGTTTGTGGGTGCATTTTTAGCTTTCTGTTTTCTGCTGCTAGTGCAACTTATATAACTTGTAGTATGATAAGGATCCCTTTAGACAGCAGCAACCCAAACATGAAATCAAGATCTTCTGATTAGGTTTCAAGGAAATGCTTACTTTTTTGTTGTAGAAATATGCTGTCCTTTATCTTCTGGTGTCGTTGAAGCTATGCCGTAATAAGAACATGCATAGTAAAGATGATAAATCATTCATATAGTCAATAATAAAATAGCTATGTTGTTTATCACTCTGCTGCTGTCTCCATTGCTTACCTCATGCTCCATACCAAAGACAGATCTAGACAACATGGAGATAAAAGATATTCTGGAAAATGTAGTGGTAGGTCTTCATGTTAAAAATGCAAGTGAGTGGCAGGAGGAAAGGTACTTGTAATTCTGCAATATTTACCTCTGGGTACAAAACAGATATTCAGGATTTCACACTTGAGTCTTTGATCAAGGGGGGAAAAATGCAGTATGTGTTCTTTTTTCAGAATAAAGATTGATTTATTCTGGGTTTTTGGTTTTACTTCCAGGAAATAATTCAAAGCTATGTGGAATCACAAGTCATTAAAAAGTGTAAGGGACCTTAAGAGACCACTTAGTTTATTGCTCTGCCTCATATGTAGGCCTACCATTCTAGGCTGATTATTGTTTAGTCCATTGTTTAAAACCTCTGATGGGTATTTCATAGTCTCCTTCAGTACTCAATTATCCTTGCTATTGTAAAGTCTGATCTGATATCTAACCTAAATTTTTACTTCATGTAGTTCGATACATTTGCTTTAGCTCATTACACAAAGGTCATGGTATCAAGGATTCCTTTTGTCTTGGCAGAATCCTTGTTTTTGAAGACCACTGTGATGTTTTCCCTCTGTTCTCCCTTCTCTATACAAAACAGATTTCAGTCTTTCAGTCTCAAGATGAAAGTTGTTTTTTCCTTGCTCATGCATAAGAGAAGAGAAACTGCTTTCTTTTCCCATTTCTCTGGCGAGCTGTGTGTTGAGAATATTAAGCACTTGCTGTACCTCCACTGTTCATTAACCATTTGGAATAATTTTCTGACCAGGCTCATGACCCAACTAGCAGAGGTAGGAACTGCTCTAAAATTGCAGGAAAGTAGGGCATATAAGATTTCAATTTAGAATTAGTTTAATGTCTAAAAAGGAATTCTACATGAAGTGAAAAAATAAGTGAAAGGGATGTCCCACAGGAAGGTGACTTCTCTCTCAGCAATGAAATGATTCTTTTCTAATTACCCCCATTCATTTTTTTTAACTTTTCCTGCCTGTTGCAATCTTTCTTTTAGAGTTGCATGGTTTAAGAACAGGAAGTTGCAGATGTCTTATAAGGGATAAGAGAAAAAGTTAATTAAGATATGTCAAAGTCAGGGAAGGAAGGAAAAGGATCCCTAGCATCCCTTCCTGCCATAAAGATTTTTTTTTCAAGAGAACTAAATACATGGCACAGTTGTGTTTGTAACCTTTGCAAATACAAACATCTGTAACTTTGATCCTTCAAAGCATTTCAGTTTCATTAATATTGGTGAAAGCACAGAATAGAAGAAAATATTCAATATAGCTGCAAAGCTAGGGAAAGTAATGGGTTAAACTTAGATAAGAACAAATAACTCATCTGCACAGTCAGGAAGGAAGCAGAACCCATTTTTAGGTCTTTCCAGTTTGCCAGCAGTTAAGACAAAGATGGTCATGATGGAGTACTGTGAAGTTGGGACAAATATTTTATTCATACATATTCATATATGGAAGAGTGCCTTTTAATCAGCTGGGCTGCTCTGAAGTGGAGACAGTTGAGGTTCCTGGTACAAGACTTTGCCATTTATTTTAATTTTTTGCTAATAGAAAATGTACTGAAGTGTTTATCTGTTTAGAAATAAGCAAATTGTTTCTAGTATATCAGTTAGAAATAAATCGATCATCAAAAACTGAGAACCTAGGATACCCATAGATACCAGATATCAGAGAACAGGTCAGAAATGATCTGACAACTAACATTTACTAAAAGAAAAAAATACATGTAATACTTATATCCTCTATGAAGCCTTCCAATCCATTACCCTTGGCTTGCTTAACTTCTAAATTAAGAATATACATTTTTAGAAATGATGAATGCATGCAGACTATACTGTATAAAGCTTGTCTTCCTTCTTTTGCATGCACTTTCATTACACCTAATGTTTCTTTCTGTTTAATGTTGGATGTTTTAAATAATTTTTAAAACTAAGAGTTGTGTGCTGACTGAACAGCTGATGGGAGATCACAGTGGATGCTTATACACTAGGGAATGAGATGACTAGTGTTAAACTTTGAGAACTGTTTTGCTCCTAGGACTTTAAATCCACCTTACACATTTTCCAGCAAGGCAGCATGTGACAGTAGCTAGTCCTAGGGTACATACTATGTGTTTCTTACCTAACAGACTATGTGAGACAGACATCTCTGTGTTGTGCTGAGAGTCATCCTACCTTTGACTCTCGTCTCTCTAGCCAAACCTCTCTTTTCTGATTTGTTCATTCTCTTGAGAATTAGGAAAAGTCAACTTTGCTGTCTTCCTTTCTTTTATTTGCTTTGCAGACCTTGAATAGCTCAGGATGGTGCTGTTGCAGAGACCAATGGTCTTGATTGATCTTAATCCTCCAGACTCAGTATTCTTTTTTGGGAAAACTGGTAAGAGTGCTTTGCTGCTACAGATAGCTTTCTTACTGTATTTCCTATTATAGAGGAAATATTGTATAGAAAATAAGAAAACATAGTTTAGTGTTACTTCCGTGTTTTAAGTGAGCAGAATAGCACAAGGATGCAGTAGAAGCTTCTAGCCTGACTTAAATCAGTGGGCCTGTAAGAGAAGTAAAACAAAGCAAACCTAAAGCTCTCGATGGCAGAGGAGAAATCTGTGGGAGTTGTAATCAACTCTTGCTATGGGGTTGCATTGATGTGTTGCATAGGGATTTCTTCTGCAATGATTTTAGGATTGATCTGGTATTCTGCTGCTATTGATTCAGTGCTCCATCCATGGAATCCAATTTGAATGCACACCAGTCAGCTGCTGGCATCAACAGATTTGTGTCTGAAAAGATACCACTGCATGATACATCACTAATGCACTTACAAGTGTATCCCAGAGTAAACTAATACAGCTGAGTTGCTTGACCTGTCTAGAGTCCTGCTAGGTGAATATCTCTAGAACCTAGTAATTTACTCTTCTCAGCATTTTAAATGCTAACTTTTCTTTCCAGAAAGATTAAGAACAGAACAATGACAGTATACCAACAGCTTTATTCTTAGCCCCTGATGAAATCCAATTGTGACCTTACAATAGAAACAGAAAGCAGTGCACTAAATCACCTTCTAGCTGAACATGCATTTATCCCACCAATTTACTAGTGAAGTTCCTGGAATGGTTCAAGAATGGAAATTGTTACAAAGTTGTACATGTATTAAAGCATTAATTATTTAGAAGACAAATCATGAGGGAGTGAGCAAAACCAAAGAATGGAATAATACATGAAGTGGAAGGTGATTTGAGAAAAGCAAAGAAGAAAATGGAGGAACAAATGAGACTGGGGATATGGAAAACAGCTTTGAAAGTCTGGCCTCATTGCAGAAAATACATTTTAGAAGGATTGAAAGGACAGCAAGATCAGGCATAGGAAAACTTCAGAGGAAGAGACTGAAATGATCAGGTTAAGTGATAAATGTGATTTAGAAAAAAAAAAAACTTACGGATATTGAACACAAGTTAGATGCAAGAAAAAATGTCTTACAGCTGCTGTTTCCCTGTCTTGTTCTGCTCTGCAAATGTACTCATTGCTGAGTCTTAGTTCAGGTGGTGTTTAGAAACACTTGTACCATGCTCACCCACTCTTGCTATAGTCATTCAGTTTAATCTTGCCTTTAGGAATTGATAACTAACACTAATCTGCTGAAGAGACTGTACCGTAGATCCCATTGCATATTTAGTTGGAAACTTCAGTATGAAATGATTCATACCAGTACTGTAGTTCTCTTCCTGCATGTTTCATTGTCTTTCTGGCATTTGTAGTGTCTAAGCCGGACACTAGAGTTCAACATCTCATTAGACATTTCTTTGTTTCTACACATTCTGATCAAGAGTACTGTGTATAAAATGCTGCATTATGAAAGACCCTTTGAGAGCAGCTTGTGGAGTACTGCTGTGTGAGGCTCTTGCTTTTACATTGCAGTTGAGTGTGGCTGTGTCTCATCCAGAGGTTTGTTTCTCAGTTCTTTTGGTAGCCTTCTGGTGCTCTGGGATCACCTAGAAGTAATAGCCTGAAAACAGCAAGGTCAGGGTGAAGGTGGTAGAGAACTGTGTTGTGTCTAATCTGTGATTAACATTTTCCTTTCCCCATCATGACTTCTGAGATATTACCAGACTCCTTGACCAGGCTTATTAACAGGCTACATACGGGTCTGAATGAATCAGTGCTGCTTGGTACGTACAAGTGCTTACAGGGTAGCAGTAATGTGAGGGAAGGAATGTTCAAACCAGCTCAGCTGCCTTAGTTAAGGTAGATGTACTATGGGATATGCAGAGGTGCAGTTCTCCTCTGATATATTGGTAATTATGACTTTTAGAAAGAAATACATGTTTTAGTTTTTTTAATAAGATATTCAGGTTAACTGTAGTACACATGGTACAATAACGTGAATACATTCGCAGAAAGAAAACAAACATCATCCAGTTGCATGAATATATAAATGAAAACCTCAAAATAACTATTCAGAGTATTATTCATTTCATGGCTTTAGGTGTTGCTTGTTGAGTTTTTTTTTTCCATTTTATGCAGCTCTCAGTCACAGCAGTCTACATTATCTTTCTATGTAGAGATAGGCAGTACTGCAGCTAAAAAGTAATGATTTCTTTAGTAATTTCATAGATTCATAGATCCATTAGATTGGAAAGGACCTACAAGATCATCTAGTCCAACCATCCTCCTATCACCATCCCTACCCACTAAGCTACTAAACCAAATCCCTTAGCACCTCATCTAAACGCTTCTTGAACAGCGCTAGGGATGGTGCCTCAACCACCTCCCTAGGCAGGCCATTCCAGTGCCTGACCACTCTTTCAGAGAAAAAACTTTTCTCAGATCTAATCTAAATCTTCCCCAGCACAACTTGTAACCATTCCCTCCTGTCCTGATTTCTTTTCTTCTTGCTTCACCTACTGCCATCTGTAAGCTGTTCTACTAAGTGCCCCCCAGAGAACTTATTTGCATACCCAACTGCTCTTAGATATTTAATTTACAGGGATCAGTGAGTGACTGACACACATCCACAGAGACATAATAAAAACCTATGAATATGAATCACATTCATTTCTATCCATGTCGTTTGACTGAGGTGCAGTTTCTTTTTATTTTACAAAGATATAAAAGAAACCACAGTTTCATATTCCAACCTTTTCAGTGGCTGATCGAGTTTAAGAAACTTCAAACCCTTCCCCATCATCATTTCTAAGATATGACCCTTGATTGGTCTTGTTCAACGGTTTGTGTCTACCCAGATTGTCAAACAATCAATTTTAACATAAAACAAGCAAGCAAACAAAATAGGAACTCCTTCCTACCTTGCTCTCTGAATTTGTTCTATTGAATGTTGGTTCCCCATCCCCTCATTCATTAATAGTGCTGCCACAGAATCATTCCTGTGAACATGTTAAATCTGCTACTAGAGTAAGGAATGTGTGGGAAAGAGGGTAAGGAAGCTCTTACTCTGTGCTCACTGCTAGGAAAAATCAATTGAATGTCATTTACCTTACTGAAATGATATTTACAGAAATACCTTTGAAAGGGAAGGACTTTGGTGTATAAAAAGGGAAAGTATTCTTTTTTTATAGTGTGAATTACTATAAGAAAAGTAGAATGAATGTGAGAGTAGCTATTTCCCTCTATAGATATTGGTGGTTGGCCTTATCTGCTCTTTTTTCAAGTATACTGAATTACTAAACTCTTGTTTGACATCTAGTTTTCAAGCTAAACAGTCGTCTAGAATCTCAACATTTGTGGTTTAAAGAAAAGTCTGTATTTCAAGTCTTAAAGCACAAAAATAATGCACTTGAAAGCAGTTGCACTTACTCTTTAGCAAATACAAGGTGGTTTGAATTGGTTCTGTTATCTTTCATTGCAAGCCAAAGTAGCTAGGAGAAGCAGCTGTATGTGTGACCGCCCCTGCATAAGGACATTCAGTTCCTCATATAATTGAGAAGCAAACTATGGGAGGAAGGTACAGAGCATCTGATGGAAGTAGGAAAAACAGCATTATCTGCTTTAAAAGTTTTGAAGTTAGTGTTCATGGGGTTGGTTGTTTCTGAGTGCAGTTATGTTCTTGGAAATAAATGTTGTAATTTTGTATACATTTTGAGTATTAAATGTTGAATTTTCATTTTCTCTCCCTAGATTACATTTTTAAGTAATTCTTAAAGTCAATAACATTGAAGTTACAAGACTGCAGTTGTAAAAGTGCAGTTGCTTGATGTACATACTAGAGTAGAATATAAAAATCAATACTGTTAAAAAGTAATCTCTTCACATCTGCAGCGAAAGTGATTCAAAAGTATTTTTTACTTATCATAGTTAAATATGTATCATATATACATTTAAAGCAATAGCTTGATTTTTGTAGAAGAGGAAGAAAGGAGGTTGAAGGTAGTATAAAAATAAGTTACCTACATAGATACCTTCCAGTGGAAGGGATATGGACAAAAACTGTCACATGGAAATGCTAATGGAAAGATTTGTATCTCTGTAAATTATGTTGTTGGGAACAACTTCCAAGGAAACACAGGCTTGAAGTAGCTTAATTTTCATGTAGTATTCTGTGTTGTTTTGGCTCTAGAGCCCTAAGAGTCTGTTAGAGTCTGGGTTAGAATAGTGGGATTAGATGAGTTTGAGATGAGACGGGACCAGAAGTGTATCTTAACAAGTGTGTCAAAGAGATTCACAGGCAGTCAAAGCCAGGGACTTCTCTCTGAACTGTCAAGTGCCATGCAGTTTGCAGGACACCTCACATGAGGCAGAAATATCTTCCCATGCTTGCTGAAGGCTAGTAAGAGCAGTTGTGTTGTCTGCTGAAAAGAGACTGGAGAACATTTTGCTGTGTCTTAATTTATCAAGACCTGGGATTTGTCACACCTATGGACCTGCAAAGCATGGAAGTGATGCTCTTTGTATGTCAGCACCTCGTCACAGAGCAATAAACCAAAATCACATATGCACACTGAAGGAAAATGCTCATACTATTATTGTACTTGAGAATAAGGTGAAAATGGGTTGTGAAAACCCTGAGACATATAATGTGTGTTCAAGGGGAACTTGGCCACTGTAGCTGCTATGTGTGCCACTTTAGATGAGAGTGGAAACAAAGTTCAGGTTTTTGGTTAGACATAAACAATCAAGTGTGTGTTTGTTGATCTGAGGAGATGTACTTTGTTTTTCTTTTCTGACCTGTGGCAAATGGAATTTCAATCAACTGTAGGAATTTTTTTTTAGGACACTTGAATAATCCTATATTTATGTTTCATCTATGCATATACTCCAAAGGGGTTCCTTCTTACCATGGCTAAACTTTCTAGTATATGTAAAGGTACATAAGGGCTATCCCTTTCAAGTATGAAGTTATGAACTACAGGGCTTAACTCTTTGCATTGACCTGGTCTGCCTCTCACTTCCCTCACTAAAATAACCTCAGATAACCCCTTATGTAAAGGAGGATTAAAGCACAGGAAAGAAAAAGAAAAATATTGCTTAAAATCCCAGCCAGGTGGCAGCTCCAGACAACAGTATTCCCTACTGGCATGTACCCACAGCAGGAGAAATGTCTTCTTTATATTTATTTACCTGGTAAATCATTCAAAAGAACTATGCCAACCTTTTCTTGTTCTGTGTTCTGAAAGGTCTCACAGACAAAATTTTTGATTATGTATTCATGCATGATGAAATGCAAATTGAATTCTTTAGTTTTGAGTCTGTTACTTGTGGAAATTAGGACTATAAAATGATGTCACTGATGATAACAATACACTAATAAGCAGGAACATGAAGAGAAATTACAAATATTTTTAGCATGCTTTTGCTTTAATTTAACATTCAGAAAAACAGATGTTTAACTTAAGTCCAAGTTTTGGATTAAAAACCAGAGAAAATCACCATTGCATAGCAAGTGAACTACTGATTTGCCATTCACCAGCATGTGATTTGTAGTAGCAAACACTCCTGGATAACTTTGCTGTGCAATAACTGCATCACCAATAAAAGCACAGAGGAATACACAGAAAACAATCTCCTTGTAATTTGCGGGACAAAGAAGTACTGTTCAAAAAATGACATTTTTATTTCTGTATGTTTTTTGGGAAGCAAACTAGGAATTAGATTTTAAATGTCAATATCTAAAGTAGATATTAGGATAGATAGTATAGATATTTGGAAATTAGCTTTTTTTTTTTTTATCAGACCTTGATTTGAATGTGTTCAAGGATGATTTGATTTAGAGCTGTTTGGGGGTAATTTCTTAATCTATTTTGATGTTAGCTACCAAGAATATTCTAGAAAGTTCAGTTGTCTGCTTCAAGTGAAGGCTGTTGAAATGCACAACTTCTCATTTCTGAATTCTCTATCTACTGTTATCACTGGTTGAAGTTAGTAACTCTGTGAAGAAAAAAATGCAGCAGGCATTGTAGCTTCACAAATGTGAATGGTATTGTGTGAAATGAGCACCCGTCTTCCCAAAATGCCACTCTGAGGCAGTCTGATGTATATGTATGGATTCCACCAACTTCATGCAGCATACAAACCCAAACCATGCTGCATATTACTAATGGTATTGATAATAATACAGTAGCACCTGGAGATAGAACTTCAGTTTTTCCCTTTTCTCCTAATATAGGAGCTACTTCTGCAGTGCAAACCAAACAGCGTAGCCACAGTTTGACAGTGAGAATTACCTAAAATTCTACAGAATCCACATCCTTGTTCTGCATTTTGGGCAAGGCTGAGATTGATGCAGATATGGCAGTGCAAAATGAATGCAGAAGATTATTGGCATTTCTTCTTTATTGTGACATTCCAGCATTAGGGCATGACATGTGGACGTAAAGATGAGACCAGGCTTGATGTGGGGTTAGAGACAGTTGCAGTGATCCTGGTGCTGTGCTGTCCCCACCTAAGTACTGGGACTAGAAGGGCTGGCTCAGTGCTTGTCTCTTGAGAATGGACTGTTTGAGCAGCACTCTTCCACATCCTGCCTGTTTATAATAGGAGCAGAAGAGGGGATCTAGCAGCAGTTGCAACTATGAGGCAGCATTTGCTTGTATGGAGAATGGCTGCATAACCCAAAGGGAAATTCAGAGTTCATGGCTGTGAAAAAGTCAGTGGAAAGAAGGGAGATAAATGAGAGGGATTGAACAGAGAAAACAACAAATCTACAGATAAGAATGAGTTTGTTTTCAGAAGATCTGCCTTGGAATCCTGTTACACTTGACTGATCAGAGTGTATTGACTATGTAAAACAAAGTGGCAAAGACACTAAATTTGATGGATTTGCCTTTTTATTCAAGGAAAATGTGTGTATAAAACACAACTTTCCTCTCGTTTACCTCTACTGCTTTTCCAAAAACCCTCTCTAACTGATTTTCTGTTCCTTCTGATAACCTTCCTCTCCAAATTTTCATACTTCCTCATGATAAAACAAGTCAACTGGATTATAGGTGTCAAACTCCTACTGACCAAAGGGTCTCCTGAAGATGAGTACAGTACCAGTATAACAGAATAAAACAGTCTCTAGATTCATTTTAGGAAATGAAAAACATACTAGTACCATGGGAAGTCGCTGTCTTGTCAGGAAAATTAAACATCGAAGAGAAGACATTGCAGTGTCATTTATCACAGGCAAATGTGCAGCAAACAATGAAAATGTCCAAACCTACAAAAACTGAAGTTGAAATCCAACTGAACTATGGCTGCTCCATAATTATAGAACATCTCATGAAATCAATTCAGCAAACTAAAGATATCTGAGAACAAAATGCTGGAATAATATCTAAATTACCATGAAAACTGATTAGTCAGAGGTGGATGAAATTACACAATTTTAGAACAGAATAAAGGAAGCAGTCAAAGCAAAGAAAAACCATACACTAAATTTCAAGTGAGAAGACTAGTTGATAACTAGTGCTTCAGCATAGGAATAGTAAACAAGCTGAAAAAGCTATTACCTTTCTTTCTTACTGATCACTACAGAAAGCAAAGGGTTGGCAAATACATTGGATTAGAATATTTTATGTCTGGTTATAACTTCCAAGTAACAACTTGGTCATTATGCAGAAAGAGACCAAGTGATTTTGTAACATCAGAGAAAATATCGCATTCATAAATAATGCGAGCAGTTCATAATTGCCCTCCATGGAATTATTGTACAAGAAGGCAGAGAAATTTGGAATACAGTTTACTTACTATGGGTATTCACAGGAGGGTGTCATGTACTAAATGCATGAAACAATTTGGATAAGTAACAAATTTTGAATCACCATTTAAAATGTTATCTCCATCTTAATGGATATGAAAGCTTGCAGTGTTGAGATTTTCCTCCACCTGCAGTGGTTGTATTTTTTTTTTTTCCTGCGGGATGTTAACTAGACTCATTTTTGTAACCACAGTTAACTGTTCTTTCCATGGCGTCTCAGGATTTTTTCTAGTCTCCCATTCTGTATTGTAACATTGTTGACCTGTTGTGGACCACACATCAAACTCACCCGTTTGGCTTTAATGTCTCTGAAAGGAAATACCAGGTGAACATAAAAACAATTGAAAGAGATGTGTGTTATGCATGACTGGGTGTGATGTGATCTAGTGACTCTGAATTAAAGGAAGAGAAAGAAGGGTCAATAGACCTCACATTTTTCGTAAGGTCAAAGTTCTTTTGTTCATTGTTTCCTTTGTGTTTTAGTTTTTATTCTAGGCTAACATCAGCTTCTTTAAGTACTTGCATACTGCTGCTTTAGGCAGTTAAATCTCTCATCCCTTCCCCTCAGACACTTTATCAAACACAAAGTAGGACTGTTATAAACAGGTGTTTGTTTATAATCTTCCTGTATGTTTTGTTGTGTTAATTAGTCTTTGGTACATATCATATCAACTGCATATTTGGTTCACTTCAGATAAGTGGCTCTGTCCCTTTCAAGGAGACTCAAAATTTCTTTAAGCTGTTTATCTGATGTTGAAGTGATGTACATGTAAACCTGTATACCTGTCCTTATTCTCAAATTTTGATTGTATGTTCCAGTTAAGTGTCTCAAAATAAATTTTATATATATAAATATATATATATATATATAGAGAGAGAGAGAGATTAAAAATCCTCAGCATTTGAGAAAAACATGTCTCCCAAAGGGAATATTGAGTTTTTCCTGTCTTTCTAAGAACACTCATGCAAACTTTCTGGCACATAAATGTGAAAAAATATTTCTCATTAGGCACTCTTTCAAAATATTTGTCTGTAAAGGTGTTCTTCACCCTTGTTCTCCCTCTCCCTTCCTTCCCACCCCGGCCCAGTTTTTACATATGTGTTTTGCTAAGAGCATGTCTTTGGTTCCCATATCATCAATTAGACTTAGACTATTGTTTCTGCTGCTTGCCACTCTGACAAACAAGGAGAATATTGAGATGGTTGCAGAGGGGAAAAGCAAAAGTTAAAGGAACTTTACCTGAGAAAAGAGTTTGAAATACTTTTTCAACTTTCCTGTACTTTCTTGAATCTTTTTCTGATTTTTCCTTTTCTTTTTTTTCTTCCCCTCCATCTCCTGCTCAGTTTCTTTTTCCTGCTTCCCTTGCAATTTTTGAGATGCTGTGATGATGTGTCAAGAACTTGCATAAAATTTTCACTTCTCTCAAAATATGTCCCAGCCTGTCCATCAGATGATCAGATAAGTCAGATGGCTTTCTTTCCTTCTGAGAAGATGTAAAGGCTGATGCTGAGCTATTGCTTACTCTCAGTGGAACACCCACTGAACTGAGATCAGGATGAATATTCAGTTTTCTCCTGTCTAGTTGATTCAGAATAATCTCTGTACAAAGTAGGCTTTTTGTATCAAACTTCAGATTTCTGGAGAGTTTTGTCATTTTCACTCCAGTGCCTGTTCTGAAAACTGTATAACTGAGCAGGACTTTTATTCTCTGTAGGTTCTGGAGCAATGTGCTGTGCATTGTGGACACAGAGCTTTTTAGTCCGTGCAACCATTGCTGGAGTGTTGTATATTTATAAATAAAGCTGAATGAAGAAACAATATTACTCTTTTGGAATAAGGTTTGTTAGCGNGGATGAAATTACACAATTTTAGAACAGAATAAAGGAAGCAGTCAAAGCAAAGAAAAACCATACACTAAATTTCAAGTGAGAAGACTAGTTGATAACTAGTGCTTCAGCATAGGAATAGTAAACAAGCTGAAAAAGCTATTACCTTTCTTTCTTACTGATCACTACAGAAAGCAAAGGGTTGGCAAATACATTGGATTAGAATATTTTATGTCTGGTTATAACTTCCAAGTAACAACTTGGTCATTATGCAGAAAGAGACCAAGTGATTTTGTAACATCAGAGAAAATATCGCATTCATAAATAATGCGAGCAGTTCATAATTGCCCTCCATGGAATTATTGTACAAGAAGGCAGAGAAATTTGGAATACAGTTTACTTACTATGGGTATTCACAGGAGGGTGTCATGTACTAAATGCATGAAACAATTTGGATAAGTAACAAATTTTGAATCACCATTTAAAATGTTATCTCCATCTTAATGGATATGAAAGCTTGCAGTGTTGAGATTTTCCTCCACCTGCAGTGGTTGTATTTTTTTTTTTTCCTGCGGGATGTTAACTAGACTCATTTTTGTAACCACAGTTAACTGTTCTTTCCATGGCGTCTCAGGATTTTTTCTAGTCTCCCATTCTGTATTGTAACATTGTTGACCTGTTGTGGACCACACATCAAACTCACCCGTTTGGCTTTAATGTCTCTGAAAGGAAATACCAGGTGAACATAAAAACAATTGAAAGAGATGTGTGTTATGCATGACTGGGTGTGATGTGATCTAGTGACTCTGAATTAAAGGAAGAGAAAGAAGGGTCAATAGACCTCACATTTTTCGTAAGGTCAAAGTTCTTTTGTTCATTGTTTCCTTTGTGTTTTTGTTTTTATTCTAGGCTAACATCAGCTTCTTTAAGTACTTGCATACTGCTGCTTTAGGCAGTTAAATCTCTCATCCCTTCCCCTCAGACACTTTATCAAACACAAAGTAGGACTGTTATAAACAGGTGTTTGTTTATAATCTTCCTGTATGTTTTGTTGTGTTAATTAGTCTTTGGTACATATCATATCAACTGCATATTTGGTTCACTTCAGATAAGTGGCTCTGTCCCTTTCAAGGAGACTCAAAATTTCTTTAAGCTGTTTATCTGATGTTGAAGTGATGTACATGTAAACCTGTATACCTGTCCTTATTCTCAAATTTTGATTGTATGTTCCAGTTAAGTGTCTCAAAATAAATTTTATATATATAAATATATATATATATATAGAGAGAGAGAGATTAAAAATCCTCAGCATTTNCTTCCTTGAATCTTTTTCTGATTTTTCCTTTTCCTTTTCTTTTTTTTCTTCCCCTCCATCTCCTGCTCAGTTTCTTTTTCCTGCTTCCCTTGCAATTTTTGAGATGCTGTGATGATGTGTCAAGAACTTGCATAAAATTTTCACTTCTCTCAAAATATGTCCCAGCCTGTCCATCAGATGATCAGATAAGTCAGATGGCTTTCTTTCCTTCTGAGAAGATGTAAAGGCTGATGCTGAGCTATTGCTTACTCTCAGTGGAACACCCACTGAACTGAGATCAGGATGAATATTCAGTTTTCTCCTGTCTAGTTGATTCAGAATAATCTCTGTACAAAGTAGGCTTTTTGTATCAAACTTCAGATTTCTGGAGAGTTTTGTCATTTTCACTCCAGTGCCTGTTCTGAAAACTGTATAACTGAGCAGGACTTTTATTCTCTGTAGGTTCTGGAGCAATGTGCTGTGCATTGTGGACACAGAGCTTTTTAGTCCGTGCAACCATTGCTGGAGTGTTGTATATTTATAAATAAAGCTGAATGAAGAAACAATATTACTCTTTTGGAATAAGGTTTGTTAGCGCTTTGATGGCTTCTTTTTCCTGGAAATGGCCTTTTGCTTTTGTTCTCTTCCTTCTATTCTCCATCCTGAATCTGTCACCTTTTTCTAATAATTAGAACTGATACTTGAGTAATCAAGGCTTAGGTTGTCAAGGCAAAAAATACCCCCAAAAAACTAAACAACAACAGAAGCGTAAAAATAATTTACAACACATTCTCCCTGCAGATAAGAATAGCATATATTTGCTTTATGAATCATGTTTGGAATATGTAAATATAGAAAGAATTAGCCAAAGCACACCATTCAGCTAATGGTTTACATGTACTGGAAAGGACAGAAGGCTCAGCTGTGAGCAGCAGTGGCCAGTACCTCCTGGAAAAGCAGGATTTTGACAGTCAACATGGGAGCTCAAAGATGTATGAGGGCTGCCTTATTATGTCGGTTTGTATTAATCTGCAGCAGGTGTTTATCAAACTATCAGTCTTTGAGTATAGAATGATGGTGTATGACTTTTTATCAGATGAGTGTTGCTCTGTGATTACTGGTAGTATGTAATGTAGGCAAGCACACAGAGTTCCTCCACGTACCTTTAAAAAGAAAAAAAGTCTATCTGTCTCATTGGAACCTAGAGCAAGAGTGTGGCAGAACTTCTAGATTCACTTCTGGCCACAGTATAACAATGTTTCTGGGGAAGTGTCATCAGATGCTTTGACCATGGGCCTCTGTACTGTCTATGTACTACTGAAGATATATTTTCTATAATATATTTATCAACTTAATGAATCTTTCAATTGCGCATGAGCATTCTCATGAGACATTCACACAGCTTTATATTTTCGTTCTTTTTTCCATTATGCTAAGTAAAAATGACATTCTTCAGCTATCATTATTTATTCAAATGAATTACCAGGATAAAGCTAGAATAGTCAAAGTCTCTAAGGAGTTCTTCAGTATCCTTCTCTACATGTCAGAAAACTCAGCCAGAGACATTAGCTGAACATTGGTCAGGAGGTAAACTTCTATACATCATTATGTTTAAGGACTGGATTGAAAGAAATAACAAGCGTTGAGACAGGTAAGTCATAGAATGGTTTGGGTTGGAAGGGACCTTTAAGATCATCTACTTCCTACCCCCCTGCTATAGACAGAAGTACCTCACACTAGACCAGGTAACTCAAAGTCCTTTCTAGCCTGCCCTTGGAAACTTTCAGGGTGGGGACAACAGCAACATCTCTGGACAACCTGCTACAGTGTCTCGCCTCCCTCACAGAAGAGAATTTCTTTTCTTCCCAATTTCTAGTCTAAATCTACCATCTTCCAGTTTAAAGCCGTTTTCCTATGTCCTATGCCCTTATAAAAAGTTCCTCCCCATCTTTTCTGTAGGCCCCCTTCAGGTACTGGAAGGCTGCTATAAGGTCCCCCCAACATCTTCTCCCTCAAATGTCAGCCTGCTCCCAGAGGGAGGTGCTCTAGCCCCCAGCCATTTATGTGACCCTCTTCTGGACATACGCCCAATAGCTTGATGTCCTTCTTGTGTTAGGGCTCCACAGATGGATGCAGTTCTCCAGGTGGAGTCTCATGAGAGCAGAGTAGAGGGGAAGAATCATCTCCCTTGACCTGCTGGTCACGCTTCTTTTGATTCAACCTGGTGTGCAGTTGGCTTTCTGGGCTGCCAGCACACATTGACAGCTCAAGTTGAGTCTTTCATCAGCTGACATCCCCCAATCCTTCTTGTCAGTGCTGTTTTCAAGCCATTCTCCACTCAAACTGTGTTTGTGCTCAGGATTGCCCTGACCCAGGTGAATGACGTTGTACTTGGCCTTGCTGAACTTCATGAGGTTGTCATGGGCCCACCTCTCAAGCCTGTCCAGGTCCCTCTGAATGGCATCCCTTCCTTCTAGTGTGTCAGAGGGAAGTTCCACCCCCCTTTTGCTCATCATCTTATGTTTCTGCCATCTTAGATGTGGGGTAAATACATTCATTTACAAAGCATATAGTCTATTTTCTGTTCAGTGAAGTATTACTACTGCAAATACTGTAGAGAATAACTGTCATTACAAGTTCTTTAACTTAAAACCTATTTTTTAGTGCACCCCAAATACATTTTCACTGGTCCACAGCCCACTTACTTAAAAATTGACTTATCAGGTGAGATTGAATGTCTGTAATAAACCTTTCCTACAGTCAATGTTTCCTCGTGCATTTGAAAACAGGTGATTCCTACGCAGAGACAATCACACTTAATACATACAAGAGCACATTCCCTTCACCTCCTTGGAGAGCAAGAACTGGGGCTTGTGCTTGTGAAGAGAGAACTGTGCCACAGATCTCCCACTCAACCTCTTATTCTGTCTACCAACCATATTTTCATTCTCACAATCAAAACCAATATCGTTATACAATGACACTTGCTGCCTTTTCTGTCCTCCGGATACTGACAGCACTCGTGGTTATGCTAAGACTTAAGCACACATCACAACCCTGAATTCTGCTATGCTCTAGCATTTCTTTAAGTTGGGGCTACTATTTTTCTCATTGATCGTTATTTTCCTGTTTTTATCTCAAAGCACTGGAGAAAAAGTCTTATGCTTACACCATACACACGGTGAATGAAATATTTTCATTTCTGTTTTTAAAAAGTAGGACTGTGTAGCAATGAAGGTTTACATGCAGAATAGCTAAAAGGGCAGCTGACTGCACAGCAGCCCCCCGGGACATGCTGGCATGCCATCCCACAGTTCAGCACACATTTTGTTCATATTCTAGCAGCTCACAATCAGAATCTGATGTTCCAGCCACAGCCTCTGGAGAGACAACATGAAAGTCATGTTGTTTCTGCTTCTAAGCTCTGAAGCCTTACTCTTGACCTTGAATCACAATTATTTTGCCCCTTGTCTGGCTCTGTGTTGTTCTATGATTTTAGGGAGTCTCTCCTTTTGCATTTAGCTCAAAATTTCTGGCATTTCTGAAAGGGATCATTTAGTGATAGGACTAGAGCGAATGGCCTCGAGTTGCTCCAGGGGGCACAGGTTGGATATCGTGAAAAATTTATTCTGCAAAAGAGTGTCCAGGCAGTGGAATGGGCTGCCCAGAGAGATGGTTAGGTCACCATCACTGGAGGCGTTCAAAAAACATTTAGATGTTGTACTAAGGTACATAGTTTAGAGGGGAAATATTAGTGGTAGCTGAACAGTTGAACTAGACAGTCTTGGAGGTCTTTTCCCATCTTGGTGATTCTATGATCTGCATCTTGTTCAGCCTTAAATCTAAATAGTACTAAGGGATGCAATTCTTCTCTTGCATCTTAGAGTCAGCTGAGCTCACTGAAGTAGAAAACTAATAAGCAGAGCCCTGATGGAAATCTTACACAAAGTTATCTCTTTTTTTACTGAGAAAAGGAAAATAATAATAATAATAAATAAAAAATGAAAAGGATTCCTCTGATGCATCCATCGCTAGTCAGTTTTTACTTTGGCAACGAGGTAAAACTAGGCAGGAGGTACTGACAAAAATGCTTTGCAGGTTTAAGACATTAAGTCTCTTAAAAGAAAAACAATAAAATCTGGAGTTACTACATTTTTAGACCAGGAATTCTGCTTTTTGTTAGCATCCCCTAACAAACTCTGCAGGAAATGTACTTTCCACACCCAAGTAGAGCTTATTTGGATGGTAATTTCTGAAAAGTGTCATACTGATTTTACAAAGCGCAATTTGTTCATTTTTATCTCAGAATATTGAAGCTCTTGAAGGCCTTATTACCACAGGTTGTAGAAGACATACGAAAGCTTAGTGTAACAGTTTCTCTAAGGGGTATGCTTTTAAGGTAACTGTTACTCCTAACACCCGCTACGTGATTTGTATTTCAGCTGGATCACAACATGGGGAAACATAGGTGCTACAGGTGTTTCCTGAATGTTGACAAAATGAGCTGAGAAATTTGAGATGAACCACATTAAATCCAGCTTGAAATCAGAATTAGACCTAAGCCCCATGCCTTCATATCTATCTTTTATTTTTGAAGTTTTACTGTATGTTGTCTTGTTACCTAGATTATCTTCTGCATTCCTAGTTTGCCCAAAGTTGGTACCAAACATTTGAAGATGTTACAGATTGTATTTCAACATTAATATTTAATTCTCTTCACAATCAGAAAGGTATTTCATGTTTGTTTGTTTGTTTGTTTTTCTATTTATTTTATTCCTTCCCATTCAAGTTCTTGTTACTGCAATTCTCCGCTGAAAATGAAGAAATACATCTTAGGCAGTCACCCAAAAAGGATTAGCATGGAAGCAATGGAAGAATCATTCTTCCAGGAGCTGGGAGGGTGAGAAAATATTCTGCTGCTCTATTTTCAATCCAATACACCAGATCCAGATAAAATGGAAATACAATAAATAGGAATTGGAAACAATAATCCATAGGGCAGCCAATAAATGTTATAATTATTAAATATAATGTTCTGTATTTCTTCAGTTAATATTTGATTTTCACTTGTACATTAAATCAGGTTTTTACAATTTTTCCCAATATACAATCACAACTACACATGAAATGAAACAAAAAACCCACACGTGATTATATGGAACCAAGCTGTTACATCTGATTGTGCTTTGGAATCGCAAGCATCATCTGTCATTGCATAAAAAAATGTTATGAAAAGGCACATTCTAACCAGACTGTATGCTCTGAGTAAGCATTCAGAATTTTAAGTATAAAAAAAGAGACCTAGCACAGTTTAAAATTATCTCCAATTGATAGCAAGTTCATAGTGTGGTAAAATAGGAGTGTGTATTAACCTCCACCACAGAAAACAAATAGGATTTGAATCACATGAGTTTTTCACTGAAAGACAGATTTCTATCAGTGTGGGGGAAGAAAAAGAATCAACCTATGCCAGCAGATTACTACCTCTTGCAAAGCTGTTCTAAGAAATGCATTTTATATATTCCATGCATTTTGCACATGTTTTTTCACTCACTTAATTCTTCCTCCATACAGATGGCTTTTGGATTTGATTTCCTACAGAAGTGGAAATACTTTTAATATTGAATTACTTCTAATTCTTTCATAAATGGCTACATTAGTGCTTTTTAAAAACACCATAATACTTGAAAATATGTATCCAAAGTGACTGGTAGGGTAAAAATCACTTTAGTAGCTTCCCCCCCCCCATTTATTTACTGTGTTGAATAACATTTTATTGACATATATTCTGTATTCACTATATGGCATAACCTTTTCAGGAACATAAAATTGAGTGATAATATATATTTGCTAAGATTTTCATTGCTGCCTGAGAGCATATTGCTGAAATTGCTGAAGTTGAGCTGTCAACAGGAGAACCTGAACCTTTCAATCCCCATGAAACATTTAAAACTCAAAGAACAGATGGTGTTGAGAAGCAGCACTACAGATTGCTGCTCCCTGAGATTTGAGGAAGGCCCTGTAGCTTTCCATGGAAAGCAATTTCTTTTTTTTTTTTCCTCTCTCTGTTCATCCATTAGGCATATGTGTGTTTAAAGAATAACTAAAAATATCATTGCTTCTCTTGAAGAGAATCTAAATACTGACTGTAAAATCATAATTCATACATTCCTGTCTCAGTTTCTACCCTTTGGATTAAGACACGTTTCCCAGGCACATGCAGGATATGTATTTTACTTGTCATAACAATCATCCTAAAGTGTTTTACTAGCATACAATAATTAGAAGACAGCACTATTTTCTTGCATTGTTTAAATTGTTAACATTATAAAGGAAAACATAACTTTACCCTAGTTAAAATTGAAAAAAAAAAAGCTATTGAAAATTTTAAAGAATTTGAGCTGTGGCTGTAGCTATAGACTCAGAGGAGAGAAATAGAAGTAAAATAGAAGTATATGAGTCTGGCTTAAATCTTCTGGAAAAAAGAAATATAGATAGCTGTTGTTAAACCTTTCCTTTAGTGCACTGAATTCACTTCTGAAATGACAATACTCCCCTCAAATATGGAATCAGTTTGAAAGTTGGAATTTTGGTTGGTCCTTCTATGTATCATGAAAATTATTCCAGATCAAAAGAATTTTGTCAAAACTGATAAGAAATTTGGGAACAATGACCAGTCAGCATTCATGCAAAAAAAAAAACCAACCAAAAAACAACAACTTGGGAAACTATCTGAGCTGGAAACCAGAGACCAACATTTCAAAACATCTCTATAAAAGGATAGTATTATTAATACTTCTTTTGCTCTCTATAATAGGCTGAATTATGCTATTTTTAATGTTATATTAATGTATCTACTGCTGTAAGAAATAGTAACACTAAAAATTCTGTACAACTGACATTTTGAAATCAGTTAACTGTCACCAGAGAAACCTTATTTCCAATCTTCAATTTATCTGACTGAGAAAGTATGAAATGTCAGTCTTGGAAGTGAGATCTTATCCCCCAAACTATCTGTATTTTGTTTCTCTCTCATGAAATGAAGCTAAAAATGAAGCACACATTCTTGTCTTCTGAACAGATAAATCTTGGGCAGTGGTGCAAGGATCTGTTAAAATACACTACAGAAATTAGTCAAGAAAAGAAGATGCATATTTGCAGATGGTTTTCTTTTAATTACGTGTAATCCAGTTGGCATGGAGATTAGCATCATGCATCCTTATATAGATTAGCTAACCCCTTCCTACAAGTATATAAAGATTACCATCAACTTCCTTAAAAGGAAAAAAAATGTAATTCCAGACACAATAAACAGTACAAAAACACACTGAAAGGTATTTTAGCTGTTTTTGAATAATTTTGGAATGTTTAAGTTTTATCTTAAGAAGTTGTCACTAGCCCACAGCATTTAAATGTAATTTTTAAAATTATTTTTCGTATTTTTTTTAAGCATTATCCACAACATTTAATTTGTCTTTCAGCATTCTGATCATTTTTACCTTGGAATATATTGACAATCTAAACTTGCAACTTTTCAGTTACTAAGGAAGGAAACACAGAATCATAGAATCCTTAGAGTTGGAAGGGACCTTTAAAGGTCATCTAGTCCAGCTCTCCTGCAACAAACAGGGACATGCACAGCTAGATCAGGCTGCTTAGAGCCTGGTTCAGCCTTGCCTTGAAAGCTCCCACAGACAGGGCATCAACCACATCTCTGGGAAGCCTGTTGCAGTGCCTTAGCATAGTCACTGTAAAAGACTTTTTCCTTATATCCAACCTAAACATCCCCTCTTTAAGTTTGAAGCCACTCTCTTTTGTTCTGACCCTGATAAAGAATCTGTCAACTTCTTTCCTGTAGCTCTACTTTAGATATTGAGATGCCACTCTTAGGTCACCTCAGAGCCTCCTCTTCTCCAGGCTGAACATCCCCAGCTCTTCTGGTCTGTCCTTCTAGGTGGTGTTCCATCCCTTGGACTATTTCTGTAGCCCTCCTCTGGACACATTCCAGCAGGTCTTTCCTGTACTGAGTACTCAGCATCTGGACCCAGTACTCCAGGTGACGCCTTACTAGTGCAGGACAGAGGGACAGGATCACCTCTCAGTTTTTTCAGTGATTTGCAGCACAGTCCTTAAATTTGAGGGAGCAGGAATGCCATCTCTTCCTATAACTTCTGTGCTGAGTCTTTAGTCTCATTCAACACTTTTCTTTAAATAGGCCTTAGAAATAAGCTGTAATTTCCCTGATGCACTATATCAGATCCAGATAGCACTGCAAAGGATTGAGCAGATGAAAGTAAATGAAAATTAAAAGAGTTTAGGAACCCAACTGGGAGCATAATTTCTTTGTGCTAACAGAGGAAATAATGTAGACTTTTTCCAAGAACTTCAAACCCGTAAGTAAGCCTTCTACATTCATCTTTTATAGAACATTAACAAAATGTGTGTATTTTAAATAGTTAAAAATAGCACATCCTTTAAGAAATAGGTAATTTTCATCCTACACATATGTCCCTCTCAAACCAGAGGGAAAAAACCTACATGAAAGGACATCAGATTGTTCTAGACAACTGCCTCTCAGAGTGCTTCAGTTGAGAGAAACCCCCCCCCCAAACAGAACATAGTAGTGACAGTCTCAGTAGTTAAGAAAAATTGTGTAAGGAAGAGTAATAAGTATCAGTCTGATCACTATTAAATTTTAAGACTACAAAGCAGTGGGGAGAATTCTTTTAAAAGGAGCCAGTGCTTTTCATATACCAGCTCCTTAACTTTCACTGGGAAGAGAGATGGTCTCTCTAATTGATGTACAGCAAAGGAAATGGAAGACATATTGGAAAGGTTTGGACAACAGCCAAAGTAAAAAAAAAAATAATTTTGATATAGTACAGTTGAAATACAGTGCACATAGCAATCATTTTATGAAGTCTAACTAACTTCATTACACCATCATAATTTCAAGACCTGGAATGCTGTAGGCAGCTGTGTGTTTGAGTGAGGAAAAGGGGAAATGCATGTTGTAATTCTCCTCATCTTTTAAACTGCAGCCTCCAACCCTCTCATTTTATGACAAAGTCTACAAACTTGAGTCATAGAATCGTCAAGGCTGGAAAAAACCTTTAAGATCATTCAATCCAACTGTTCACCTATCTCTAATATTTTGTGCTAAACCATGTCCCTCAGTACAACATCTAAAAGTTTCTTGAAATCTCCAGAGATGGTGATTCCACCACCTCCCTGGGCAGCCCATTCCAGCACCTGACCACTCTCTTGGAGAAGAATATTTACTAATTTCCAATCTAAACCTCCGGTGTAGCAACTTAAGATCATTCCCCTTAATCCTATTTTGCTAGTTATATCGGAGAAGGGGCTGACTCCCGCCTCACCACCTCCCTTCAGGTAGTTGTAGAGAGCAATAAGGTCACCCTAGAGTCCATTTAGAAGACAAATTCTGGAATATAGATTCATAGATTCATTAGGTTGGAAAGAACCTACAAGATCATCTAGTCCAACCATCCTCCTATCACCATCCCTACCCACTAAGCTACTAAACTAAATCCCTTAGCACCTCGTCTAAACGCTTCTTGAACAGATATAGTGATCTTTTGAAGATACTAAAAATTAAACTGCTAGTTGTGCCTACAGACCATGTTCAGAATGGTCTTTTAGATAGGTTGATTGTGAAATAATAATCACAAAGTATTTAAAAGTTAAAGCAGCTACTAAGATGATTCAGAATTTCAGCTCATTCTTATTTCAATTTTCATATCCTCTTTTTAGGTTTAATATGTTTAAAAGACATGCACTTCATAGAAAATACCTTTATCTAATAGATACTTATTTCAAAAGTATCTGGTGAACTATACCATCTACAAAGACATTTCTAATATCACTGAATTTCATTGCACCTTTTCTGCTATTTGGGTAAAAATGCTTGCACATGAATGTGAATTGATTGCAGAAATCTGATGCTAGTATTTTAAAACTTAAATTAGCCATACAAAGAATATCAATAGGCTTTAGTAGAAAAATTAAATACAAATTAAAAAATATGAGAAATCTTACAACTGATTTTCAATAGTTTATTAGTATTCTTCTGCACTCTTTAAGTCCAGCACCATGAAGAAACTGGAAGGCTTACTTCTTCAGTTATACTACTGGATCTGTTCTCTTCTCTAAATAAAATCTTCTGGCTCTGAATGGACAGTATCAGTTCAAAGGTTCACTTGCTTTTTTTCTCCAAATCAGAAAAACTCTGAGATAACAATATTCATGCTTTTATTCCTGAGAT
Source organism: Odontophorus gujanensis (assembly GCA_013399175.1). Taxonomy (NCBI): domain Eukaryota; kingdom Metazoa; phylum Chordata; class Aves; order Galliformes; family Odontophoridae; genus Odontophorus; species Odontophorus gujanensis. The sequence goes on along the minus strand of VXAB01010289.1, from coordinate 73,362 downwards.
GATAAAGACTCAAATCTGGTTAACTTGTTTCTTGCTGTCACCATCAGTCATTTTTATGAGCAAATACATCTACTTCAAAAATATATGACTGTTCCATAAAGCAAAATGCAACTGATTGTAAAATTTTTCCAGGTAGTAAAATTTCAAATTCAATGGAGACTTAAAAAACGTAGCCCTAATATGTGGACAGTAATCTTTATCTGACAATTTAACTGTGCCTGAGAGAGACTATAGATAAAGAGTGCTCTGGATTGGATACAATTATTAATTCTTTAACATATTTATCTGACTTACTGTAAAGCAGCACAAACTCTTTAGCCTAATGTGTTTTCCTACAGAGAGACGTTCCTGTGTTTTGTTGCTAGAATGGAGGAGCATCATGACACAGGAAGGGAAGAATGCTTAGGCATAAGTAAAGGAAAAAAGATGAACAAGAAAAAACAAAAACTCAAGAGAAGGAAGGTATGAAGCTATAAGCTCTAAATATAAAAATCAAGATGAATCAAAAGACAAGTCTTAATTTTTCATGGTGGCAATTAGAAGGAAAATGATGTCAGTCTGGAATTAAGACGTTTAATCTGACAATTCAGTTATCAGGTTGACGATCAACAATGTGGATTCATTTTCTCTTTAAGAAGGGAAATAAACATGCTAAGCAGTTTCAGAGTTACCTTTTAAACAAATCATGTCTGTTTAAGGATTTAATGACTTCCAAAGGACTTGGACAGACTCCTTGTCAGCAAACAGATTTCTGTTTCAACGTGGCCACTATGTTCTGAGGTAAGGAGAGTTTATTCTTATACTTGTAAAGCAAATGGAGTGTGGACAGCATCCAAGGGCCAAGTGTTGAGGAGCCAGCATCACTGGAAGAGAATGTTTGCCCTCAGGCTCAAGCAGCGATTCCTCACAAGGCCCAAAGCAACAAGTTCACACCCCTGCTAACTTTTTTTTTCCCCTCTAACTGCCAAGTAGGAGAAACAGATAATATTAACACATACTTCTCTAAAATTATTTAGAAACAGCTGAGAGTGCAAATATGGTATCAGTGCGTAATAAAGGTCGCAGTCTAGAATATTATCACTTAGTTTGACATAGATACTGGTGAAAACAGTGGTCCAAATGATAAGGGAAATAATTTGAATGCACAAGGCAGAAAACTACTAAATAAACAGCAGCATAGGCCTGGGAAGAGCAGATTGTACCTCATAAACCTGAATGACTTTTCCATTCACACCCTGGAAAAAGAGATCAAGCAGAGAGGTGATAAAAACATTTGGTTTAGTCTGCAGAGAGTTGCAATAAACTTTAGAAAGACCTAACAAAGATTGGCAATTTGATTAACATACCAGCAGATTACTAGTGTGGAGGAGTTCATAGAGATGCTTAGCAAAGAGAGCAATTTCAACTGGACAGATGTATTTTGAGGTAAAAGTGATCTCATTTCACATGTGTCACTGTGAAACCTTACTAGCTCAAAACTATTACCAAAAACTCAAAATTCAAGAATGTTGAACAGATCCTGCTTCTACACAAGGTAGCACTATACAGGTTTAACATGTACCACTAAGTTCTCCCTACATGCCTCTAATTAAATTTACTCTAATATAGTAAGTATTGTTCTCTGTTTAAAAATTAATGATAGTTCAGTACCATCTTTACATCTGGAAAGCTCTGGTTGAAGGAAAGCTATACGAGCACACAAGTTTCTAATGGTTACAAGATGTTTACTGAGCTTTTCTGAGTTATCTTCTCTCTCAGCTAGACTCCTCACTTGCTTCCTTACCTGCAAGGGAACTTACTAAGGCTGAGGACAGATTTCTGCCTGGTTGCATCATTGATAACATTTTCTAGATGAGTGAGAAGTGAATGAGTAATTCTGCAGACAGTAAAACAGAAATGCAACTATCAGCATTACAAAGATGTTTTTAATGGCATGCCGTTAGCATCCCATAAGAATGCAATTCCTTCTCTAGAAGAAGTTGGGCTTCTTCAATCACATCCTGCCTATGCAGCTTTATGAAGTCAAGCTGTACAAGGTCTTGTAATATTTCCTGTAATATTTCCCATCTATTTTCTCTGCTCGCGTTAGTGCAACTGTAAGGCACACTGGAAAGAGATATGCTTTCTTCCTTATTGGTATTAAACTGGTTTCAGCATTTAAGACACAAGCATCTAATCAGATGGAGCAAGATCTTTTGCACATTTTTTTAGTAATACCATCCTCAAAACTGTGCTATATAATTTAAAACTACAGATACATTTGGTGGGTGGTGATTACACCACCTTGAATTTGCTGACATCAGGCTCCCTAACAGATGGCTGTCTGGGTGCATACAGAGAGCAGGTGATAACCTATATTTCAGAAGGGAGTGATCAGTCCAGCAATGAGCTCCACATGTCTTCCAAGTCATACAGTAACTGGATATCTCCCCTCCCCCTCCCCCTGTAATCAGACTGATCATGCCAGACTTAAAGAGAGCACCATGCATCCAGGTGCTTTCATACTTCAAGATTTGCTCGGACATTTTGTTAACTGTTTGTAACCAGTGCCTTCTGAAGGAAGAAAGAAGCAAGTTGACATTCAATCTGTCTAATAATGCGTTTCCATACTCTGTAACCTTTTGCCATGCAGGAAGCATTAGTTTGATCAGTATAGCTAATCTTCTCAAAAGATTTGCATTTTCTTAATTTATGTTTCTTTTGGTGTTGGCAACGCTAATATGAAAAGAGCTCTTTGGAATGAAATTGACATTCCTTTCCAGGAAAACATTTTTATCAAGTGTCCATTGGCTCCTTCAGAACATTTTCCATTTCTGAGAAGTATAATTTTGCAATTAACTTCTCGGTTCTAAATAAAATAAAACCAACAACAAAAATTCTCAAGGAACAGAATTGTAAATTCTCAATTAAACATGTCTACCCTGTCTTTCTCACTGTCTGAACTGTGCCTTTTCCTACAGATTGCTATGGGACCCTCAGAGCTGGTTAAGCAGGGTATTGGTTTTTCCTCTAACATTTTCTGCAAATGTGAATTAGCAGTGTTATCAATACATACAGTTCTTCCCCCACACCCATTTACTAGAAGGCAGTTATGATAGAGAAAGCTGACCCCAGTTGATCAGTCAAGGTTCTGTATGTTTGAATCATATTCTGAGAGCAGATTTCAGTTTGTTAAATCAAGGGTAGAGCTGCCAGTCATCCATATTACTTCCATCCAGGCCAGGGTTTAGATTTCCCAGCTGAATGTGGCTGTGAGAAGGAGTTGGGAACACTCTGCCCTGACAGCACCCATATGCAGTAAAATCAGGTTAGGATGACTCTGTGCAGAGCCCCACTGCAAAATGGGGGCATTCTGACTCAGAAGCTCGGCTGCAACACCAGTTAAAAGCATTTTTTCTGCTGCAAAAAAAACCCCTTAATGATAAATGATAATTTTCTGTTGGCCTCCCAGTATATAAAATTTTCTAATGAGAGTGGGAAAAGAAATATTCTGTACACTTCAGCTTCAGCACACTGGTCAGGAGTGTAGTCCCAGCAGGGGTACTATCTACCTTCCCATGATGCTCACATATCCTGCTCTTCCCTCCTTTTTCCTGACTGTTGGTTTTCCCCACATTAATAGGACTGCTAAAGAGTCCAGAACTTCTGGGCTCACACACAAGACCATTAACATCCAAAACAAAGACGAATACTAGCATAACTGTGTCATACCATGGTAATTCCTACCTGACTCTTCTAATACTAATGGCCTTGTCCAAACTTTCCCTTTATAGTCCCAGAGAATAATCAGAGAAAGCTGTAACTTTTGATTTAAACTGAACCAGGTAAAATGTGAGTAGTAATGGTAAAATGTGAGCTTTGGGTTTGTTTGTTTTAAAATAAAATTAACGTGATCATCCAAGCAAATATCAATTTATGCACCGAAGTGGAACACGGCAAAGAAAACAGATTCATTTTCCATTATTTGTTGTTCATTACTTGTCCATTATTTTCACCCATGATTTAGGGAAAAAGCAGTAGATTATTTCAATTTAAATTTTAACACAGACAGAATGTGAGACCTTTTGCAGTGATTTGTCCTTTGCTGAAACGCTGAGAATAATATGAACACATCTTAATAGAGTCAGATTTAGCATAAATAAGTCTCCTTCTGTTACTTCTACTTCTTTTTGTTGTTGTTGTTGTATGAAAAGATTAAATGATTTGCTGTAACAAGCTTTTTTAAAATCTGCAGTAATTTGTTATCATGGATAAATTCTGAGTTATCTTGATCTACAGAGACCAAGTTCTTACAATTCATTATATCCTACATAATTTCTAAATGTTGCCATCTGACTGCTGCATTCTTTTGTTTAACCAGCACTCAGAAACAAGCCCTGTGTATATCCATTCCAAGACTGCCTGTGAGAGGACATCAGCTTTGCTTATCTGTTGCCATTATGAGTTCAATCATTCCATTTCTACAATGTTTCATAGATCTGTCCTGATGAATCAAATCTGTTATGCTGAAAATCCAGTAAGCTATTCAGTGGTATCAAAACCTAATGGCTCCCAAATGAAATGCTTCATTTTTCAAATCCTTTAATGGGCCCACTCATTCCTTTTTTCACAGGTTTTAACAGATTTATCAGCTAAATTAAAAACATAGCATTGCTAGACTTAGAGTGACAGTAAAAATATTGGCCCAGAAACACTATGGAAAGACACACTGCCTTTTTCTAGACAGACTCCAAACTTTAAACAATTGAACTGATATTCTGGATTGTTCATATACAAGTGTCTGCATGAATGCAGATATATAATCTTAAGAAAGTATATGATTTTAAGAAAACAAGAAACCATTTCTGCATTAAAAAACAAGAAGCTAATAAAGTGTATCAATTTACTAAAGTATTCCTTTGTGGTATTCAATAATAAATTGAGCATTCACACTCATATCAAGGCTATAGCAAACCCTCGCATATCCTCAGAGTGAGCAGAAATGGGATGTTACCTACTGCCTTTAAGGACAATCTACAGATATACCTACACATTGCTTAGTCAAGTACACAGCAAAACTGATCTTAAAGAGATTTAACAGGTTCTCAGAATCAACAGTATAAAACAGTGCTCAACTCCCAGGAATTTTGAAAGTAGCAGTCAGTGCAAGATGAAAAAAAACTGGTTGCTCCTTTTTTCTGGAGCACTCTTGCCTTGGTGACACAGGTTAGATTCCCATGGTTTAAACCAGTTCCAGGTTCTCAAAAAGGCCTTTTCATGCTTATTTCCAAGGTGCAAATCAATGGTTTTTGACTAGTTGAATGTTTCCATCTTCAAAGATTAGGTGTGATTTTGTAAGTATAGAGATCTTATCTGCAAGTAGTCTGATCTCTTTTTTTTCCTGCCAGTTTGTGGTGGGTCCAGACTACCTTAACAACATGCTTCTATTAAAAAGATGCATTGTACCATTAATAAATAACCAAAAAAAAAAAAAAAAGCAATAAAAAGAAAGCTAAAAGCAAGATTAAGATCATGTACAGTATCAGTATTGCAAAATGTATATGTGACACGGTACTCAAAATTAGGAACAAGTAATCGTTTTGCACCCAAACATGTGTATAAACATCTTGAAACTACTTCCTTCCTAACTTCATCAACCTATAAGTTGTCAGGCCTTCAATGTTTATGTAGATCAGTTTTCAGTATAAATGATTACATTGCCTTTATTATGATTATATACCACACTCTTTTTGTTCTCGCACTGAACATTTTTTAGGCCTCTAATTGTGAGAATTAGACTGATAAAACTCTCCTTTTCCTAGCTCAGATGCATGTGTCTGGGTCTGTATTTTGGTTGTCAGCCTAGATAGATATCAGAGTTCTATTACAAGACTCAACTCAAGCACACAATGGTTACAAGACATACTACTTGGAATCTCTTGCTTCAGGTGAAATAAGTAACAACATTTCCCTAGCATGCATTGGTCAGGGTTCAGCAGCTTTCCATTTTCAGCACTTAGCACTTAAGATGACCATAGACTTTTATTGCTATACTTCATATTTGTAATCTGAAGAAAGTTGTATGAACAAATTCAAGCTTGTATGGAAAGAAGAGAGATCAGCCCCCTCTTTCTTCATCTAATGAGGGATTTCTTAATCCAAATCACTATTTCCAGAAGACTGGGGCAGTGAAAAAGAACTTCAATACCACAAATAAGAAACTTCACTGTAGGCAGAGAAACCAGGGCCATATATGTGCAATTTTCAAGATACTAGTGTGGGACTGGACCATTTTTAGGATTTTACTTGAGCACTATATTTTTAACTTTTCATTTATACTGAACACATTCAGCAGTCCCTGAGTGGGGTGGAGAGGGACCGTAAGAAGTAACTTGGGGAGTTTGATTTAGACTCTGTTTACTAGGGAGGCAGTGAGTTGAGGTTTTATGCTTCCAAATGGAGTGACTGGTAATTTGAGAAGACATCACATCACTGACTCTCAGGCTGTTGTTAAAATTACAAAGATGCACTCCATGTTCATCAATCATTATCTAAAAGTAATTACTAAATTAAGTGTCCATGAGCATTTATACCACGTAGCCTAGTGTTTCAGAAGGGGCTTAGCTGCTGAGAACAGACACAGAATAATGTACTTCTAGAGCTAAAAATGAAGAAATATAGCAAATTTAAGATTAGGCAGTTTTTTGTGCGTTTACACTGCTAGTGATTTTGAACCTAAAAAATCTGGTTTAATTACCAAAAGGCTTTTGCAGTTTTAAGTTTACAAAATTAGGTCATGTCACTGTGTGAAATACATATGCACATCCTGATATCTAGAGGACCTTCAGCTTTGGAGTTATCAATGAGTTCTCTCTTACTGTCCTCTTTCATCAATTGTGTTTTTTTTTTTTTTTTGCTATATAGAGAAGTGTATGAGTATTTAACTATTTATTATTTGCTTTCAAAATAATACTGTATTGTGTGAACATTTAGCCACTGACCACAAGGAAACAAAGAAAAATCTAGTGAATATCTAAGACTGATAAACCCACACATAAGCATCTGTTTTTTGTGGTTCTTGAAATAGTTCTGTTTCTGCAGGTAAAGACTTTACATCTTATGCACTTGTGACTTCAAAATGTTCAGTGCAGATTCTATGTTTCTCGTTATGAAATAAATACAAAGAGCTCAGAAATGCAGAATGTCAGAATGATGTCTGCACCATTCCAGCTTAACACAGGACCGCACTATCAGAAGAGGCATGCTAACTTGCACACTGCTGGCAGACCAAAATTGAAGCCAGCTGGTCTGGAAGCACATGAAATCCTTGATTTGTACTTAACTCAGCTAATTGATGACTGTCCCTTTCACAGAACCTAACCAAAGATCTAACAACACTTATCAAATAAACAGAAGAATAAAGTACACATTATTTAGTCAAAATACTAAAAGGTAGAGAGGAAATCTCTATAAATTTTTAACCTCTCAAAGGACTTGTCAGAATGTCTTCTGAGGAAATTACTTAACACTTGAGTGAATTCTTTTCAGATAAAAAACACCTGTGTTCTTTGTTCACTTTAGAAACTCCTAGGGCAAAGTGTGTTCCAGTCAGCCCATCCACAGAATGTTGTGAATAGACTGCATCACTGTCAGATCACATTCTGATAACATATATTTCACTTGAAATGAAGTAGTTATTTTCTGCTTTGTATTACTCATCCCTGTTCAACCAAGCATTAGTGGGAGTACCAACAAACTAAAAGACCTCAAAATCCTCTTCTAGAGTCCAAGCTCGTGTACACAGTCTACTTTGGTTTTACCTTCATATTTATTTCTATGAAGAAGAAAAATGGCACATGCTTTTCCAGGGCCTCTCAGCTACTCTCACTACTTTCTTGAAATGCCCATGTTACCATGGAAAGAAGAATAGGTTTCCTCCCTTATTCCCTTTGACAAAGAAAAACGTTTTCTCCTTCGTCACACAGAAGAAAATCATTTTAAATTGCTATACGCCAAGAAGATGCATATTAATGAAAAGAATGATGTGGTAAGGTCAAGAAAAATTCAGCCAAATGTTCTCATTATAGCCACAAGCACTTTTACCATAATACTGCATTGTTAGGCTTTACTTTTTCTAAAACTGTTATCAAGATTGTTGAAAACATTTTACATTATACCAATCTGACTAAAAATTGCTTTTCTCTTGTGCTCTCTGCCACAGGCCTGTGTGTTTTCATACCCTGCTCCCTACTGAAGTAGACAGATCCACCCCAGATTCATCATTTTCCTCAAAACAAAAAGCACACATTCAAAGCTGCAAGCTGAAGCATTCAAGATGTATGCAAATAGCTTAAATCTCATTTTTCAGCTTCTCTATCTCCACATTATATAAAAGAGAATAGATTGATGACTGATTCTTCTTGGTATGTTTTAAAAGAAAATAAAGAAATGCTTACTCACTGTTTCCCAGCATGTAGACATTAGCTTCCAAACTCTTGCAAGAAGAGCTCCTTCTACCACCCAGACTCAGGTGCCTAGCTATGAGGGATGCCACAAGCCTATACCACCACTACCTTAGTAGTTTCTGTTAATCAGCATGAATGAGCTTCCAGTGCACCTGCCTTGCTTGGTCTTAGGTTCTGAGTAAGTGATCACAAGCCTCATCTCTGTGAGGGATTTGGTGGTAGTGAGGAGTAATTGTGTGGGTGTTTCAGGAACTGACTGAGAGTGACATAAAAAAGAAAAGTTTGTTAGGCTAGGAGAGGTGAGGCACTGGAATAGGTTGCCCAGAGAGGTGGTGGATGCCCTGTCCTTGGAGAATTCTGAGTTCAGGCTGGATGGGGCTCTGAGCAACCTGATGCAGCTGTAGGTATCCCTGTTCATTGCAAGGGAGTTGAATTAGATGGCCTTTAAACATAACTTCCAACTCAAATGATTTTATGATTTCAAGATTTTGGAAGAAAAAAAAAAAAAAGGACTTTTAAAAGTATAACAAGAGGCAGTTAATTTAGGCCACCTCTGTGGCTCCTACACAATGTTACAAGTGTTCACTACCTCTTTTGGCATTTTTTTTCAGCGTGTGTCTGTATTTTTCTATGTATTTTTTTCTATGTGTATAGACAATTGAATCATGTATATCTTATGATTTCATTTGGCAGGAAAATGCTCTTTGAGTCATCCCTTCTGCCCTGTGACTGAAGTTAACAGAGTAACCTGATTTTCAGGTAACTTATTTCCAGACACTATACACATAAATAACTCTCATCTTACAAAGTATCTTGTAGAATTCTCACAGTTAACTGTCATCCATTTGAATGTACCACAATCAGTAAATCTGCTTAAATGGAGGTTTTGCTGCAATAGCTCTGAAGCACAAGCAACAAAAGATTGTACCCTGAGTCCCTTAGCTGGATATTGAGGAAATGCAGATCAATATGAGGCAGTTACCTGCCACAGTCATTCCATCAGCTGAGCAGACTTTTTCCTTGAGGATCTCCAGAGAAATTGCAGTGATTTCTCTGCAACTGGAGAAGTGAATTATTTATTAGTGCATATATGAAACTGATATTTTTAGTCTCTTGCTATTAATTGTGGTGATGGGGAATGTATTCACTTTCTTGGGAAAAAAAAAAAAAAGAAAGGCCATCTCTGTATCTTGTTACCCAACCTGGTCCCTAAGGCATTACTTAGCCATTACTCTAATTATGTCTATTTTTCTCTTTTATGGTCTCTTCTATCTTTCTTTCACTTTGTCTCTTTCTCTAATTCTTTCTTCCTCTATTGATGTGATGTATGCATACAGATATATATACCTGTTAATGAGTAATTAAGGTACATAAAAAATCCAAAATAAACCCATTTTGTATCTATCCAGTCCTTGCTTTATACAAGAATGGCAAAACCCTACAAAGAAAGAATCTGTGGCAGTGTAATATAAATTCTGCTAACCTGCTGAGATGCTTTATTCTCAGAAGATTCTGGTTTGATGAATGATATAAAAGAGTGCTAAAAGTAGAAACAAATTCTAATACCTAAAATATATAAATTACAGATATCCCACAAAGAAGAAAAAAATATTTTTCTTCTAGGTTTAACTTTTGAGTTTCTGTGCTAACAAAATTACAAAAGAATTTTTTATTGAATGACATTCCTAAAAACTGCATATTTTTTACATTCAGAAGAAATTACCCTAAGCTAATGGTGTGCAAAGAAAAATAGTTTTCTTATCACTTAATTTTCTAAATACTTTTCCCCATCAGCCTTTGCAACTACTCCAAGTACAGGAGAGTTTTTCACATGACGTGTCAGACAGTGGCCTTGGACAATTTTCTTGGGATTAGTTCAGCCTAATTCAAAAAGGTATCAGTTATGTAGGTGTATTATTCTTTATTAGGACTCACTTTAAAGAACTGTGACTGGGAATAATATATGATCTGGTGAATCTAGTACCTGCTCTGTGTTTGTGGCAACTCTGTTTGTGGCTGGGGTTTGGAACTAGATAATCTTTAAGGTTCCTTCCAACCCAAGCCATTCTGTGATTCTATGATATGAGTGTAAGAGACTGTCATTAAGAATGAGTGCTTTCTTTAGCTGATAGAGCCCTTGACCATTCTGTAGGAACTCCAGGCTAAACTTTGATTCTCTGAAATGATGACTGCTAGAATAGTTGCTGACACACAGTGCGAAAGAAGAAGGATGTTGGTGCCATCACAGACTGAACATGAAAAATAAATAGCTAGGAAAGAATAGGCAAAAGTAGGAGTCAGAAAGCACAGGAGAGCAGAAAATGGAAGACCCATCTATGCACAGCTAGCATCAAGATTTAAGAGAAAATTAAGAGATTTTCTACCTCAGATGCATTTTATATTTCTAACAGGCCGGTTAGACTCATAAATAGTAATGTCTTTCTGAAGGCTTAACTTAAAAAGTAATAAACATGTTTGCTTTTCAGCTCTTAATTTGCAGGAGAATGCTTCTTCTTCTGCTGCCTGTGAGAGAGTTCTTTATCCCTGTCTTGTACATCCATTAGAACGCCAGTAAATCATGAAGGTAATTTTCTTATTGTGTAGAGTTATTAATCTGAATTCATATTAATCATAATCACCTCTCTATTCTCTCTTTAGGATCTCATACTAGCTTGCAGTGACTTGTGACTTTTCATGTCAAAGCTCCAGATGAGTTTCCCATTTTGTCCCTCACTGAGTTTCTTATTGTCATTGACTCTCAATGAAAGTAATTTAGATGGTTTTTGGGCACAGCTGAGGATACAGATAGTACAGGATACTCATTATTCTGTATGTTTTATTCAGTTACATTTTTCATCCCTACTGCCACCATTTCTGAATGCCTGATACTGGTGTGTTGTTTAATCTTCTCAAGCTTCTGCCTAGTTTCCTGACCTTGGGAGACAGTGATTTCTGCTTCTCTCTCTTGTTCTGTAGGAGTCCTCAGGTTTTTTTCCTTCTTTTCTAACCCTAAAATGTTAGTCTGTCTCTGAAGCATTGGTTTTCCTTCTTAATTTTATTGTTAATTTATTTTCTTGTTGGATCTGTGATGCAAGAAATTCCCCTTGAATGAGCTTTTTACTCATTGTTCATGGGAGCACCAGCTCATCTTCTCTAAGAAAGTCATTTTGTACAAATAAAGCTCTCTGCTCCTTGCATGGAAGACTTTTCTGTTTTTCAGGCAGAATACTTGTAGCTCTTCTTCCTTTTGCTGATATCTTCTTTGAAATACGTTTTGACAGAAATATGAAAAGAAAGAAAACAAATTATCATTTATGTGGCTGAGTTGGAAATTTGGTTGACAGCTGGCCTTTGTGTTTCCACTGTTAATTTAAGTGGTCAGCATCCTCATTTGTCAGAAAGAAGACATAAATTCTTAACGTCTCAGTCATATTTGATAGTCATGTCTAAAAACAAATGAGATTAAATCAAAAATATGGGTACTGTGGCAATTGGCCACCCTTCTTTCTCCTGCAGCGGTGATCATGAATAGACTAACACAGAATAGTACAGCAAAATTCTTTTTCTAGAAATGCAAGATGAAGAAATGCAGCTTTCTGCTGTCTTCAGTCACCTGACTTCTGAGCCCAGGTATCTTCTGGAGATCCTATTCCTCATTTCTGGATTTAACTGGACATGTACTTTTGCACTGTGTGGGAAAATATACCTCTTAAACACTCCCAGTGATGTGATTGTAGCTGAGGGATTGCAGTGAATATGGTGTTCCTGGCAGGCCATGTGTCATCAGTACTGATAGCATCTTTGAGCTTGGAAGAGTTAAACATGTACATCCTTAGGCCTAACAAATACGGAAGATATTATACCTGTGCAAAAGCAGCTATGCTACCCTTTCGCATTTGAGACTGTTGTAAAGGCCTGAGAAGAGTTTTTGTATTCTCAGTCAAGGCCCTACCATAACACTTTTGACAAACTTGTTAAGCTCCTTTTTAAAACTCACTGAAGAGTTCTTGCCTGTTCCTTGCTCTGTTAGAAATATTTTTAGTTTTTCCCCCATACCTAAAACTGAGATAGTTTTTCTATTTCCATTTCTCTAAAGTTGGACAGCTGCTAAATAAAGTCATGCTTTGAGCAGCTTATAAATCATAGTAAAATTTTTTCACTAATGAACAGTCTCCTTTTCATTGATATTTACGTACTACTAAATGAGCACTTGCTCTACAGATGTTCTATAAAGGTCTACCACTTGTCACTCAGGCTGGGATGGAGCTCTCTCTGTGACATTAACTCTCTAAATGTCAGATCCCTGGAAGATTGATTTGCAGGCAATGGAGAGACTGAGGCAGAACCTAATGCTAATCAGTCCCTCTTACTCTAGACATTCCTTTTAAAGATGGAAAGATGTGCTGTTGGGGCTGCCTTTCTTTCCTTTGCCTTCCTGTTTCCTCACAAAGGCATCTCCTCAGGTTTTAACCTGAACACCTGTCTTTTGCACAGAAATAAAGCTCCTTCCTCTTTCTGCTCTGTAATTCCTCACTATTCTGTGGTTTATTAGAAGATGTGTACTAAAAAAATTGCCTATTATTAATATATTTTCAGTATCCCTTGCTTGAAAAAATGCCACCTCACCCCAGAATTTGATGTTTTGTCTGCCTTTTGCTAAAAAAAAAAATCAAGCTCTTCATGTTGTATTGTTCCAATCACCAAAAGTTGGACAGTATTATTGAATTACAACCACGGGATGGCAGCAGAGGATAAGGTTAAGTAATTGAGTGTTGGCCTTTGAGAACTGTTTTGTTATTAAGGAGTTTCTTCTGTTTTCTTCCTTTTAGAATGATTTTATATTATTGGTTCATTCTTATGAAATATTTCAAGTTGATGCTATCAAAATGATTTCCAATATAGGCAGAAATAATTTTTATCTGCCAATATTTATATCCTGAAACCTTTATGTAAATGTATGTCCTGACATTTAAACCACTTAACAAAATTCTAGAAATGTTCAAATGGATTCTGGAAATGTAGTAATATTACTACAGTTGCACTGAAGTCTTATGAACTTTGTTCTGTGTTTATCTTACCTCAATTTTTCTTTACCAGAAAGACCAAGCTCAGCTTTTTTGTTTTGTTTTAAACTAAGGTGTTGGTGTAGGATACTCACTCTGCTCCATGCTTTGAGGGTCTTGAGGGCTACTCCACTTTGCATGGAGTAGCCACCACAGAGAACAGCAGGGACAGGAACTTTCCAGGCAGGGAAAAGTTTCATGGAATCCTCTCCTTTGCACTGTCAGAATGCAGCCCTCCTTGGCCAGTCCCCAAAAAACATGTGAATACTCACACCAAGCCTCTAATTATCCTCGAGTCTCTCTTTCCAGGAAACAACTATTAATGGTATTTTACATGGCCTTACAGCATAAAGGACTCAGGAAGCCTTCTGATGAGTTCAGAGCAGTCCCAGGTGCTTCTACCTGCTCCTTCCAAGCAGGTGCTTGTATGTTCTACAGCTAAGTACTTCTGCTTTGTCCCTGTGTTGCTCCCAGAAGGGATGATATGCCTATTGCTGAGTGAAAGTATATAATATACCACTAGTATTTTTCCATGTTGGCAGCTACAGTAGTTGCCATGGGAATGTCACATCACGTGAATGGGTGAAGAGGCAGCTCACAAAACAGTACGGATTAGAGATGTGGCCCATGCTATTAAAAACCACATGCAAACACTCTTCTGTACACAACCATAACAACTTCCATTGCTGAGAGGCTTTGGGGAAATAAATTGATACTTCTCTAGGCCTGGTTTATAAATGAGCATCTTAAATAAATAAAGCATTTAAATGTGATGAGTGATCCCAGTTCTTTAATAAAGGATGGAGTTATGCTAATTGAACAGCAAAGTTGTTTGTCAGGGCTGACAGATATCTGCATACTTCATTTATTCCATTAACTCATTTTCTGCAGCAAGTAATTATGATCCCTTGCACAAGTGACAGAAGCACAGACAGAATTTCTGTGCATGGCTATATGTCTATTTTGCTATGATCAGTGGAGTATAACAGTTATATCATTTTTATCAGTAGCATGCCGAGAACTGCTGAAGGAGAGTTCTAATGATGGAACTGTAAATCTTGCATTTATTCACTAAACAGCTGTGGATAGCCACAAACATTTTAAATGGATGTGTACATATATATATATTTAATTTTGTTGATTATTGAGAATTAAAAGATAGAGGAAAGAACATCTTCGTACAGAAATTGTTCCCTCATATATGAATCATCTAAATTGGAGCAGCTGGATTGACATCCTACCTCTCTACTGAAATGCCCTTATCACTTTCTCATGTTCTGTAAATAAGCAGTGTCTTTTAACATTTTTCAAAATTTAATGTACAGTGGGACAGTGTTCCTGATACGACTGAACTTCTTCCTTATCATAGTATCTCAACATGGTGTCCAGGTTTCTTTCTAGTAAACTGGAATGCAAGTACACTGTGAATGAAGAAATTCAGCAACAGTCCTTTTCTATACATTAATTGGTAAAAAGAGGATCATCACCTCCCTTAAACATACATTCTGTGTTGTAATGACCAAGACCATACACCATTAAATGAAAAATTCATCAACTTTGCCTTTCTAATACTTAGAATCAGTTATTATGTCCTGGTTAACAATCAAATTAAACTTCTACCAGATAACTATTTGCTGTTGTTTAACCTGGTAGGTAGCTAAGCGCTGCTTTCACTTCCCTCCCTTTTCAGTGGGACAGGTGAGAGAATCGAAGAAAGAAGTAGGACTTGTGGGTTGAGATAAAACTATCTACTAAGACAAAGGAAAGGAAAAGGATAATAATTATGACAGATATATACAAATATAAAAATGTATATAACAACTGATGCACAAGTAATTGCTCAATACCTCCTGACTGACGTTCAGCTAGCCCTCAAAGCAGTGGAAGAGAAAGATCAACTCTCATCCCCTCAAAAACTCCTTCTGCTTGATATCATATGGTACGGAATATCCATTAGGCCAGTTCAAGTCAGCTGTCCTAATTCTGTTCCCTCCCAGTTCCTTGGAACTTTCTCTGTGAATGGCCTTGGCTCTATACAACACTATTTAGCAGCAACTATAAACACTAGTGTGTTACCAGCATTGTTTTTCTCCTAGAATCAAAATGCTGCATCATACCAGACACTCTGAAGAAAAAAAAATTCCACCTGAGCTGAAACTAAGACACCATTTAAGGGTTCTGCTCAGCAGAACAATTCAGTTCAGATAAAAAATCCACTAACTTCTGAATGTGATCATAATTGGCACCATTTCTTACAAAAGTCTAAAATCTGCTTTGTGTTTTAGCCAGATTGAAGTAATATTTTCATATTAAACTATACTTTTTAAAGAAAGAAATACCTTTTCTTATCATCCAAATCACACTGTGTCAGGACTACCAAGTCAGTTCACTTTTAAAAGACAGAGAAAAAGGTGTACCATATTTTTTATATATCCAATACTATAATAAGTTACTTCCTCTATTTATTTGAACAAGAATGGCATGGCTGTTGCAGCCAGGTGACTGTTTTTAGTGTGCACAGATGACTCTTTCTCTACCAAGGCTTAGATAAATTTTATTTTAGAATCAATGTAGGAACTTCTTGAAGAATGTCAAAGTACTTCTCAGCTCACATACAGTACAAGCTGACCTCTTCTGTGTCAGACTGTTACAGAGGAAAGATGTTTCTTACTGGCTTTTCTTCTTAGATTATCAGAAAAGTATCTTTCAGGTTCTGCCTGTGGAGGTCAGATGTTGAATTATGGAAGGTTTTTCTTAATACAGAACAGACAAACTTACTGTATTGCCAAAATGCTACTGGTCCTTTTCATGATATCAAGATATTTTTATAGCAAAATTTTAATTTGTGAGTAGGCTGAAATTCACAGGGAGCTTCTAGTGCTACCAGAATGACAGGTATAAAGGTAAAAGATAAATAATTCCAATCAAGTAAGCCCAGTACTGTCCCCAAAATTCTATCCCAGTGATTTATCTGTAGAAATGTGGGCTACCAGAATTTGAAATCTCCCGAGTAGCAATAGGAAAGAAATCCATATTGAATGTAGTAAGCCCAATTGCCTCTTATGAATGAGGCAAGAATAGAACTATGTTCTAAATTAATTGTCATTTAATCAATGAAATGTCTGTCAGTTCAGTCAAATTCACATAGGTGTGATATCTTAGATTACCTTGGACTAAATTAAGTCTCTTATGAAGGAGCATGAGCTGAAGAAGAGAAAGTTGAAGGTTGTCATCATTGACTGTGATTGCTTCTTGACCATGAGTAAATTACTTATTTTCTTTGCATTTTAGTTTATCCAATAATAAAATGGATACACAATACAAAATTGTAATGTATTATACGGATTACGTAACATATTATGAAATATTATGAAGATTCACAATGATTCCAGAACGTGTTCAGCAGTTATTTATCTTTGGGAAATATGAGATAGGGTGGATCTTCTCTCATTTTTGTAAAGGAGTAAATAAAAAAACCCTCAATGTTTATCATATAATTATTAAATATTGGATAGTAAAAACCATACAATTTTGCAATTTATGCCATCAGCCTCCTATAAGATCATTTTACCCTTTTAGTATAAGTAATTCACAAAATGCTTTTGTGGCTAGTCTTCAGCTGAAACAGTCTAAGGTCTTTCTGTCCTGCATGGTCGACAAGTATGAAATAAATTCTTAGACTTATCCTTCTCATTTGGCACTTTAACATGTTGAATAACTCCCAAGAGCCTCCTACTGTATTTGAAACAATGCAATTACAATTAGAAAATTCTCCTTGGCAGAATCAGATTAAAAAAAAGAAAATATCTTGGAAATTACCATTGTAGACTGAATTTTGTGTGTTATTTTCTGTATTATAGTTAACATTGATTAGATGTAGCAGTGAAATGCCTCATGTTTATACTATTTCAAGTGCTATAAATAGTACATGAAGAACCTTGCCAAGTGCATTTTATTTAGGGAGACATTATGTACAGACTAAAAATGAAATAAATGGCATCAGTAAACATTTTGCACTATGCACAGATGTTCTTGTCATTATAAAAGTTGTGTTACTAATTGCATTTACACTTGGGTTCAATTCGATGAACTTTGGTTTAGTATAAGAATTCTCAATTATATAGGCAAAATAACATTCATGCTTCAGTGAAACTGAAAGGCTGGAGAGAAAAATAAAATATACACGAACATTGGCAGAAATATTTTACATGGTCAAATTAAATTGATTTTACTGCAGTATATTAAACTGTTTCTTTGTGGTTTATATCAGAGGGAAAAGATAACCACAATGACAAGCAATGGGGCCTTAAATACTATTTTTTTCTCATGAGCACATGGCACAGATGCCTCGAGGAGAGTCAGTTATTCATAAACACTGTTATTTTTCTCTAATTACTGAAGAAATAGGAGGCTTCTGAAATTTGCAGATAATGAGCATGCTACACTCCTGTTAGTGACCCTCTCTGGATACATTTTGGGTGAGACTAAAAAGTAAAGTGCTTTTGAAATTTTAAGCATGTGTGCAGCTTCTTCTGTTGTGATATGATAATTCATAAAATTAGATGTGTTTAAATTCTCCTGTGAGTTGGGCCTACATGTTGTGATCTTCTCTGGTGAACAGCTTAAGGCTACAGAAAATCATCAAAGAAATTACAAAATGAGCAGAATTTCTATTACTTTGATCAAGGAATAATGGGAGAAACCAGAAAGAGAGTTGTAACATTTATTGGAAGTAGTGGGAAGACAACTGTATATAATGTGTTACATATTTATCACTAATGTTTTTTTCTCATCCATATCTACTTGCATCTTCATTTTACAAGATTTTATGTTATTCACAGGAATTGCAGGGAATAAAATACGTGTGATACAGTATCTGTTCATAATTTAGAAATCGTATTTTCTTAAAAATATTCAAATTTCAACCGCATTTCTTGATGTTAAGTCCTTGAATGTAACTCCATATTACAGAAATCACATTTTCTATGTGTCTGAAACTTTAAAATAGATAAACTACTTGCTCATGTTTATCACATTCAGTGAATTGTTGGTTTTAAATATTAATTAAATATTGAATATGAACATTTAAATATTGATTGGAAAAAACGAGACTAGAAAATCAGGAGGGAAAGGGAATGGATGGGATCTTTCAAAAGTAAGCTCCATTTGAACTGGTATGAAACAATCATTAAACTTCCTCACTTCCCACTTATACAAGCTGGTCCAGCACAAGAGTCATTCCTTTAACACCTAAGCCCAACCCAATGAACAGGGCTGGAGTAAACAGTGGAGCAGCAAACCTGATGGCAACTTGATGTCAGCTAAAATCAGCTAAAATAGGTTTAGAAGTAGCACCCTCAGTTTACAATCAGGACACCAGTTCACCATCAGTTCCTCTCTGCTGCTCTTTCCTTCTTATACTTTTCCTCAGCTCCAGCATGGAGCTGCAGAGAGCAACTGCTCCATCATGGAGCCCATTCTCCACCCCCCTCACCTCTTCCTCCTCTTCCTCCCCCTCTGACCTTGGTGTTTCCTCTGCTGTTTCCCATACATCTTTTTTCCTCCCATTCTCCCTTTCCTGCATTTTCTGCCTTTTTAAAAACACATTTTTCCAGAGTTACCACCAGCTTTGCTGATGTCCTCAGACACATCCTATGGTGGGTCCATTGGAAATGGCTGTGTTTTCTCACAGATGCCACACTTACAGCCCTCTGCCAACTGCCAACACCTTGCGAGGAACATCCACTACACCTCTATATTCTACCTCTGCTTTCTCAAGAAACTCCGGAGTTTACAGAGGCAAATAGAGCAGCCAGGATTTCAGTAGATTCTAATCTACAAAACAAATCCTAAAGTACTTCCCAGAATTAAATTCTTGATTAATTTGCTGACTCAAAGTGTGTAGGATTAATCATGATATCCACTTCTCAAAACAGATTTGGTGTTTGGTATATCATAGGTTATACTTTGCATGAGGATCGAGTCCTCGTGGTTTTTAAATAAAGACTCATTCCATAAGGATGTTGTTTCCTCTTCTTTGTGAGGCTTCATCTCACTATGTATTTGACTTCTGAGACCTTTCTGCCAGTGCCTCCTCTGTTTTCTGTCACATTGGCAGTCATGAAGCAGTGAGGATTTGGGGATACACAGAATGCAAATGTAGAAGACTGCTTTACAACCAAGACTGATGTGGTTCTTTCAGATAGCTAAGATATATTCTGATACATTACATGAACATGAGTTTTTGACACACAAAACATCAAGAAATTCTGAAGAATTAGTAGCCACATGCTCTGCCATACCTTATTACTCTGGTTGATTGCTGTTATATAATACATAGCTTGGGAGCCAATCTGATAAGATGGTTAATAGGAGACCCTAGAGAAGTGTTGTCATTTTGCAGATGCTTGTGATGCAAAGTGAGTACTATGCGTTTTTTGTTACTTATAAAAGTGAATCCTACAACTGTTAACATGCAGCCGTGAAAAGAATCACCCTTTGAGCACAATGATGAGTTGCTCGCTGTTTATTTTAGTGACTTATACACTAAGTCTTAAGCCATGGTTATTAATCCACACAGTATCTACTTGGCCTGCAGAGATTTTGAGCTGTTTGAACATTGACCTGGTAATTGTCCTCCTGATTCCCTTGGAGTTGCAAAGAGGCACTAAAATCTCCTTTGATAAAGAAGTTCAGAAGACTTGTCTTTGGGAATTGAGGAACAGCTGTTGGTAGTGCTGTAGAGAAAAGCTGTCTTCCCTTTAGGAACATAAGTGTGTGAATAATAAGTCAGCATATAGATCAATAGGTGTCACAGTCACGAGGAAATAGCTAGCTGCATTCCCTATGTATTATCATAATTACTCAAGATTTATTACAAGAGTCAAGCCCTGCTTTCCTCTGTTGTTCTGTAAAATACTGTTCAGTGCCTAAAACATCGTTTGCCTAAGGTGCCTATATTAAATAGCCATAGTAGTAATAACTGCTCTATTCATTGTTGATATAGCATGGATTGGGTTGTAGCATTAGACCTGGTCTTAGGTGCTTAAAACACACTTGGGAAAGCATGTTTGTCTACAAGTTACATAATAATCATTTGCCTTTTCAGTATTACACTTTCATAGGAACCAGTAAATTACCAAATGAGCAGTTCTTTTCTGAGATGGAATCCTTTACTTTTCAAGTGCATTTGATGGTCCTAGTTTGCAGCAACTTTGAAATCTTCTTAGACTGTCTCTGAAACAGCTAAGGTTGGATTTCTTCCCTAGTGGGATATCTGTCTGCTAGTGACTTGTAAAGTAGAAATATCTTTCAACTGTTTGTTTTCAGGTAGAAACAAAGTATGTATTTGTTTTGTATATAAATCCTTTAAGCCTTATTTGTAAATCATTATTCTTTATTACTTCATTGTGTCATGCATTTAGAATTTTACAGGAGGTGCTTTTTGATCTGCTGCTCTGAATTCTGTTCTTTCTGAAACGCTCCTTTGCAACCTCTTCATTCCGAGCTCGTGTCTGGGTGTCAGCAGTAAACAGCTAACTTTTGGCAGTCCTGGATGATACCTTGTCTGTATCACTCAGCCACCCCCTATATAGATGGCCTCATAGTCATGCTGACTAAATAGAGCATCAAGAAAGGCTCACAATAGCTGTTGGTATCTGGATGCTGTTCAGGGAGCTTATTGTGTTTTAACCTTAAATTATTCATAGATTTGATTTGTAGCAAGACACAGAAATGTCTGCAACTCATAAAGCAGAAAAAACAATCTCACCACCACCTCACTTCCCACGTGAATACTCATGGCTTTTCCCCTCCTTGGTTTTTAGGGGGCTGTTTGTATGAAATCAGAACAGGCCTGATGTGAGTTTTTTTAATAGGGAACTACATGTCATTTATTCATAAATTTTTAAAGGAAAAACTGTCAAGATCTGTGCTCAAACACTTGCCAAATGCAAAATGACATTTTGAGAGAAAAGCAGCTACTTTGTGGGTAAGATCATCAGACTGCTGCTAACTGTTTACTTTTTAGAATATACAAAGAGTTACCTTGCCTAATTGTCTGAGAGAAGCGACGCTCAGAGTGAAGGAAACACACAGACGATGTATGTCTAGTAGTATTCTTCAGGGAAAAAAAAAAAAAAAAAAAGAAGGATTTACCTGCTTTATTTTTCAAAGAATCATTGCATTTATGTTAGGAAGATAGTTCGCTACTGTAGGGGATCCTCATCTTCACACCACAGCCAGCCTCTGAGATTGCTTCTAATCTGTGTGCTGGTGTTCTCCAGGTTTTTTGCCAAATCCTTAAATGCACACAGAACATGTAGGATGGAAACTGAAAATTATAAAGCACTGTCTAGCAAATCTATTCAAGACAACACAGAAATAGCCTCTGCCTACCTTCCTGAACTCAACCACATGCACATGGCATATTGCCAGCCTGTACATATGCAGTTAATCCAGTGCCAAGATGTCTCAGCTACTTCCCTCCAAAGACTAAGTAAGAAGCCAGAAGCTGGCAGAATGGATAGCATCTGGTTCAAATCATGCAAGCTGCCTTTAGCATTATTGGCATATAGGTTGTAATGCTCAACTTACCTATAATAGACCACCCACTGAGAGAGTGTTGTCTTCCTCTGTAAGCACTGCTAATGTTTTAGTCGAAACAGATTTCAATAAAAAAAAGCATAAATTCCCTCAGTAACAGCTTGAATCTCAAACTTGTTGAATGTGTTTAAGTTATTGGAGCTGCTTAACCGCCACCATTCAGTGTTTTTAGTTAGCTCTAGATTTAGCTCTGAGTTGTTTTTATAGTAACTGTAACTTGTACCAGATACCAAAATAACTAGAATATTTCAACGTGTCATGAATTCAGTACAGAGTCTTCTTCCTGTTTTTCAGGTTTTCTATGCAGAAAATTTTTCGAAGCTTTGTGAAATTACTAGCTTATACCACCTATAAACATTGCCTGATTTGATTTACCTTTCTTAAGTTATTTACATATTCTTATGCTCCAAATTCATGATATTTTACTTGATGGCACACTATATGCTAATCCAGATAAACATAACTTGTAAAGTGAAGCTTCACATACAAATATTCTTCATTTCAATTAATTCAGAAGCATTCATGACAACAAGCTCATTGTCTAGAACAAGAATACAGAACAAATAAAATGGGAAAAATTAATTAAGAAGGGGCACTTTTATGTTAAACATTTGGAGACAAGGCTTCTAGAAGAAAATTTCCAGATGGTCACATCATTTATCTATCCCTTTCTAGTTTCTTTCCTAGACTTTTCTCTTTCAACCCTAATCCTGACCGTAACCCCAAGCATCAAGTGAGCATCAATCACTGGCAAAAATGACATGCTTCTCAGAAGATAAATCTTTTTGTTGACAACTTTACCCATTAGCAATATTGTTCAAACTACCTTGATATTCAGATCCTGAACTCTCCTTCTCTTAAACCTGCCCCAGATTCTCAACCTTCAACTGAGTTTTATCTCAAGACATCCTACTATAAGGCTGAAAATATTCTCAGAGTAGAAAACTTTTCCCAGTACTGTCCTTCCTACATAAGCCACTATTCAACCCCAACCCTGCTACATATCTTGGCTTTGACTCTCTCCCAGGTTTACCACATCCTCAGAGCCCCACCCCTGGTCCAGGTGGCAATGTTAGCAGGAAAGAGAATGTTATCCTGGCCACCACTTTATTTAGAAGACCCTACCCAGATATAGCCCCAAGCCTTGTGTCTCTGAACTCTAAAACAAGGCTCTCTTTCAAGTCTGAAGGTAAGGTCCCAAACTCTTGCCCAGATAAGTATTTTTACAACTCACTGCTCTCTTAAGCATCCTCTTCCTAGCTCCTTATCAGCTGTAGGTCTAACGTCTATTTCCTGATCCTATGACTAATTTTAACTCTATGCCCAACCTTAAGCTTCAGTTGACATTTTACCCAACACCCTCAAACATGGCCCAGCTGAAAAATTTCTCAGGGGAGACATGGTCCAGAGTTTCCCTAGACTCCTCCAGGTGATTTGTTTATTTAGAGTACAGTCATTTCTGCTTCCACAATTAACTCAGAGACACTGTCCACCTACTAGAGAAATTAAACGATGACTTTTCACATAGCCCATTGGAATCACAGGAATGCATACAACTTTTAATTAATCCAATCAAAACTTTGATAACTGGGATAGTCTGAGACGGACCAAGAGGGAACTAAAGGATTGTAAAAATTGAGATTTCAAGATGAAGAAACACTCCCATCTGAACATAAACTACCTGATCAGTCATAAATAAAACCCACAAAGAGCTAAAATGTTACAGTCTAAACTATAAGAAAAGTTGAGATTATATGATCTCTCACTATAATCTCTGTAAACCTTTCTTGTACTAATTGGACATGGACTACAGGGAATACCTATCAAGTCATCAACACTTCATAAAGCTCTAGATTAGGTTTTCTGTTGTTTTATTCAAATTTTGTTTTCTTTCTGATGATAACTGAAGCAGAAAGGAGAACTTGTTTACTAGAGGCATGACAGTGATTATGGCAGAGACCCGGTTGTTCCTGAATGAGCAGGGAAATATACCAATTGCTGCCCTTTTTAGGCATATAAAGGATGTCTTTTTTCTGTAGTAATACACTTATAACTCAGATAACTCTTCCTTTTTTTCTTCTTTTTTAGGTTAGAAAGAAGACATTAAAAATTAATTCAGAAATTAACAATACCTGTTAATATTCAAGGGCAAGATGGTACTGGTGTCTATCTACTATTTTTCTAATATTTGTTACAAAAATAAAGAATTCTGCAGGGAATATCAGAATATGTTAGATATATTTAGTCAAATGCAGGGAAGAGATCACAGTATCACAGAATCACAGAAGATAAAATTGATCAAATTTCTTAAATGTGAATATTTCTTTAAGAATGGTTCGAGCATAAATTAACCACTGTATTTTTGAAATCCATAGTATGTGGGAGTATTTAGTGTGGTCTCACTGCTTTTGGAACATCACAACGAATGTTGAGAGGCTGAATAGAGATTTTCAGCTTTCTTTCATTAAATTAATCATCTGGCATTTGTTAATGACATATATTTTTAATCCCCAAGTCTGCTCCTCATACTTACAGGTTCCATTTTGTTGCTAGGGTAGATATGTAAATGATCACTTAATATTTTTAAAGCATAGGTATGAGGGTTAAATAGCTATTCCTGATAAAGACATATTCAAATGAAATTAGCAGACTGTCAGGGGAAAAAGAAGAAAAAAGATAATTCTAATTTACAATTTCCTTCACTTGTACTAATTGCTTACAGAACAAGGTTTGGCTCAAAGTTAAGTCCATTGACACTAGTTTAACAGAAATTCTGAGTTTGTTTTGTTTGTTTATTTGATTTAAAAAGCATTATTTCCAGAAAACTTATTGATAATTATGCCCTCACTGACTTATGCAACCATATGTTGGGAAATACTCAGCTATCTCAGACATATTTCCTTTCGTAACTAAATTATCTTGTGTCATGTTTATATTCACTTGCTGAAATTAATGTAAACACTGAGAAAACATCTTTAACATTTTAATCAGAGACCTAAAGGAAAAATATGTTGACTTGTCATTGTAAACAAAGGTGTACAACAACTCCATATATTTACATGCATGACTTTTATAAATAAAATGTTTTATTCAATTAGAAAATTAAACAGTTAATTTTTCTTTTCTTCTTCTACTACAAATTTTTATTCAATGTCATGTTCCTTGTTTTTAAGATTTTAATAGAAACCTCAGCTATCAACAAGTATGACTAATGCCAGGGGATTAGACAGGTGATTCAACTTAAGGCTTGAGGCTTTACAACCAAGAAGATCCTTCCAGTCCCATGATGCTTCATGTAAAGCATCCAAAAATATTTTTATTATTCTCATCTATGATAGCAGAACAGTCAAAACACAGGGTTTAGAAAATCTAGCAAATTTCTTGTTCCAAAGGTTGTAAGGAAGTCAGTATTAATGCTAAATAGTTATTACTGTGTATTTGTGTTTCTCAGTCTTGCTAACCTTGCAGTTCCTTGCATGAACTAGAATGACACAAACTTCAACTGATAGCCTGGAGGCCATCTCTAGCAGCTTCAGAGAACAACATTTGGTGGTATCCATCTAAAACTGGTGCAGTTCATTTGCTATTTTGTGGTTTCATGAGCACAATTCTTCCTGTTCTGCATTTTAACTTTCACTACCTCAATCTATTTCTCACAGGGAACTGAAGTATGTGTTTAAAAGATTAGTTCTGTGAATAATAGATAAGCATATATTTTTGGCAGACATAATATGGACAACTATACTGTAGTAGTAATGTCCTACTCTAATCTTATTGAATAGATCAGCCATGGTAGAATAATCCCTTCTCTGCAAAGTGAAGAAATCCTTAAGAAAAAAAACATCAATGTCAGAAAGAGTTGTGATTTATATAAAGAAGTTAGGCATCATCGCTGGTATCTTACCCCATTTCCTTCAGTAAAATGTTATGTCAGAACAAGTATATATAAGAATATATATATATATATATATTTAAGAATTGGAGTAGTTAATAGCACGTTATGGTTGCTGCGTAGAAGGACATTATTTTTGTATTTTTTTAATTTAACACACCAAAATGACATGCTAGAGCAATACATTTGTAAAATTAGACCCAGGTGAAGAGATCCTCTTGGACAACAGTTAAAAATTGATAACTAGAAAGAAGATCAAATATATGAAATATGACAAATCCTTAAGGAAAATGCTGACACTGGACAAATATTAAGGGGAATTTGAGAATGTAAGGGTTCACATGTACTTCAATCACAATTACTTTTGATGCAGAAAGTGCTACAATCAGGGCTCTATCAGTTCCTGATCATGAGGTACTTATGTGTGTTCCATTCCCTTTGGGCTGCAGGAAACACAGAACCACACAGAATAAATAGGTTTTAAGCCAGGGTACATGACAGTGCAGTTTTGTTTTATTTCCAAATACCTTCCCCTAAACACATAAAGCAAGTGTTGCCAGCAATTGATATTCTTCAACTTTTATCTTAGCCAGTAGTTTAGTTAGAGATGATGCTGAGAAGCCAGCAGAAAATACATCCCCATTAGTATCATGATTTTTAAAACAGAGTGACTTGACCATTCCTGTGATACCTCATATCTCTGAGCTACAAAGATGTTAGGACATATATATACTGCTCATCAAAAAGTGTTGGGTGAAGGGATGGTCTCAGAGGATGCCAGCTAGGAAAGATATTTTCCAGTACCTTATGTTAGCCAGAATTGAGTATGCTTGGAAACATACCTAAAACATAATGAATGCATGTATATTTGTGAGAGGTATTCTTTTTAACATGATTTTCCTTATTTTGTTTAATTTAGTCAGTGATCTGAAAGTCAATTGTATGAGAATTAAAATTGATTTAATTTTAATTAAGTGTAAAGATAAAATCTGATATCACTTATAGAAATGCTGATTTAATAGGTACTTCACAGATTCTTTTGATGCATTTGGAATTGGATTAAAATCATCCTTATTGTAAATGAAAATAATCTCTATCCTTGCAGTATATATTTTCTTTAATTTGGTTTATAAATTCTCTAAAAGCACTCTCTTGGAAACTGCTACTGCTTCCTTCTGGGAATTCACAGCTATTAGTTTTTCGTTCTAGCTTCCCACTAGTATGCTAATAGTAAATCGAAACCATCTGCCATATAAACAGAGAAGTGGGTAACTTGAGAAACTTTGACAGTATAGTCTCTCATTCAAGCAGTTTACATAAGCTATTAATTCATATAAAAGTGTCTTTGAATTATGTACAATTGTGATCATTACATTTTTTTTCCCTAATCATCTACAAAAACCTTATACTTGTTACAGAGAAAGACAAAACTGCAGTAGAACAGAGTGTGTTATGAGTTGCAGAATGAAATTCACAGTTTCAGTAAAATGAGTAAATAGCTTTGTTACATGAATGCTGGAGATACTAATTTCTCAGGTTATGGATTTTATATATGTCCAACCCATAATTTCTGTTTATGTATCTGGACTACTGTGTATCTTCTGCACAGATCACTGGCCATTTGATGGCTCATACAAATCTGTTCACCTTGAAGGGAGCAGCCTCACTGTTCCACAGAATCGCATAGTGGCTGAGGCTGGCAGGAACCTCATTATCCATCTGGCCTAACTTCAGTTCCAGCAGGGACACCAGAGCAGAGTGCCATGACCAAGTAACTTTTGGAGATCTCCAAGGGGCAGACTCCACAACCTCTAAGGGAAACTTGAGCCTTTTCTCTGCCTCTTGGATGGCACTGAAGTGCTTCCTGATGCTCAGGGGGAACCTCCTGCACCTTTTTTCCTGGCACTGGATACCACTGGAAAGAACCTGGTTCCCTCTTCTTTGCACCTTCCATGCAAGTATTTATTGACAATGATGAGCTCCTTCTGAGCTTTTCCTTCTGTGTCAGATTTCCTCTGTAGAGATAAGAACAAACCTTTGCATCATAATCTGTGATCTGTGATAGCAACATTATGATGAACCAATCTGCCCTAAAATGAAGGAAAAGCAATGAAGATTGACTTAACAAAATAATTCCCTGTGCAACTATAGGAGATGTAGTACAGTGTAATTGATTATTTTCTATCAACAAGTAGTGTTTGTCTACAGAGAGCTCCTGTTGTCAGCTTCTAAACTGACAGCTAGAAATTGCATCGCATCTTAAAATGTTGACCATGTATTATGTGATGTTAGTCTCTTTTCAGCCATCAGAGTGAAAAGAAATGGGCTAGAATACTTTGAATGGAAATGAAAATTAGTTCTTGCAAATAAAAAAGAAAAAAGGTGAACAATTCTTTAGAGCTGAGGAAAACACATCTTTTTGCATTAGACTATTGACTTTGTAAAATATACAGTACTTGAAGCTAAGTTATTTACATCCTTTTATTTCTTCAGATGAGAAACAAGTTATGTATTACGGAGTTCAGACAATAGCTTCTCCAATCACAATGTTTCCATTCACTTGGCATTTTACTTCCACATCTTCCAACCTCAGTTCATATTCACATCTCTCAGATTCTTTCCTTTTCTACCCTGTAGAAGATTGACAGTTATATAGCCTTCTTTTGCTACTCGATTGTCTGATAAATTGATTTTCTACACGGTCAGGTAAATTGAGGTAAATGCTGCAAATCTCTGGTATCTTATGAAGTTTTTAATTTGAATACGACTGATCATTAATTACATGTAACAGAAGAAAGTATATTAGATTTATCACCTTGCTAAAGGATAGAGTTTACACATGTATCGGGTAGTGACAGAGGTACATGTTGTGAAAGTTGTAAGTGGGAGATGATTAATAAGGATGCTGAGCTATGTAGCAGTGACCCATTGCAGTCCTATGATCACAGGGTGTGAGTGGAGCAATTGCCAGGTCAGCTACTCTCAAGGCAAGAAAAAAAGTCAGTAATATGCAATCTTCTTTAGCAGATAAGGGTTTACTTATCAATCAAATAATTACAACCATTATCATGAGTAATTTTCATTTAAAACTTGGAAATGTCCACTCCTATGAAGTATTTGTATTCTGTTTTAACCAGGATGGAGGAATGTGATTTGCAGTCAACAACTTTATGGAGCTTAGAAGGAATGCTGTGAAGCAGTTTGATTTCTTTAGTTTGAGAAAACATTCTGAATGGATTTTTCATTTTTTTCATTCTAAGAAACACAGTGATCAGAATAACAGATATTCTCAAATACCTTTAGAAGTGGATGAAGATGTTACAAGTTTGATTCCCCTCTTGTCCTGATTCTGTATTATTCACCTTGTTACTCACTGTTGTAATTAAAGATTTCTTTATTCTGTTTCCCAGCTTTTAGATAATGAACATTTCAGACCTTCTGTTAAAATTATTTTGCATTAACTATACCTCTTCTAAACAGTAAAAAGTAATTGTTGACAATCACAGGTGAAAGGGTTTGGAATCTTTGTGAAAATGTTAAATGATTATATGGAGTTTGGATGCGCTGTTATTTTCTGTTTTCTGTGTTTCAGCTTCTAATTGTTTTGTAAGTTTCCCATTAAGCTTCTCAAATATCTTACAGTATATGTCCTCCTAAGAACATAAAAAATGCACTATTGTACAGCTAACTGCTTTTATCTGTTTATAAAACTATTTAACTTGTCCATAAAAAAATCACACAGAC
The DNA here is from genome assembly GCA_013399175.1 of Odontophorus gujanensis. Taxonomy (NCBI): domain Eukaryota; kingdom Metazoa; phylum Chordata; class Aves; order Galliformes; family Odontophoridae; genus Odontophorus; species Odontophorus gujanensis. The sequence goes on along the minus strand of VXAB01010289.1, from coordinate 43,615 downwards.
TTTTTACACTTCTTTGCCAATTCATAAGGGCTGAGATCCAGAATCGTATTTCTCAGAACAAAATGAAGAGTGCTAACCTCAGTATTAGATCTGAACCTTCAGAAGTCTGCTGAATTACACTGCTATGTTTGACTTTTGTTCTTTATATAGTACAAAAGAAGACATCTCCCAGGTGTGTATCTGAGATTTAAATAAGTTTCCAACACAGTTAGAATGTCTTGTCTAATACTGAACATGTCTAGGTGAAATCCATAGCAGCGTAATTGTTTACCACCCATTAGCCTTCCTGACAGAGAAAGGTAGTACTCTGTTCCACTCCCACTGCATGTATTCCCATTATTCCATTCATAACATGGCCAAAGAACAGAAGATTTTATTAAAAAAAGAAAAAAAGAAAAAGGGAACCTAAAAAGGAGTATTGTAGGAACAGCTGTGCTGTTCTAGGAGGCTGAGTTTCTAAGTCTCTGAATAAAATGTTCAAAGAAGAAAATAATTCTGAAAAATGTAGTGCTGAGCATTTCTGTTATTTCTGGCAGCGATAGAGCAGCTGCTTGAGATTACCCCTAGATTATAATGTCATTGAAATTATTACCAAATTATAAATGGTTTTCCTCTGTAACCCTGTAAACTCATGTACCACGTGGGTTAATGATTTCCATTTATTATTCTTTAAAATACATCCAACTTTTTCTGCTTTTTGGGGTATGGTTGTATATTTTTCTGTCTTTCACAATAGCATATGCAGCTTTGACTGACCCCTGGATACCCACCCGTAGTGCCTCATCAATCAGCAGCACATTTCCTACCCATTTGTCTGCACATCCACTCCCCATGAAGCGCAAAAAAGAATTTTGTCAGCAGCACATTCCACCTATCATTTTGGTCAGATCAGTCACTAAGGACCAGGGAGCTGTTCTCTTCTCACTGGTGACAGGATGAGGGGAAATAGCCTTAAGTTGCGCTGGGGTAGGTTTAGGTTGGATATCAGGAAACACTTCTGTAAAGTAAACAAAGGTGGTGACAGAGCCTTTATTTGAGATACAGGTGCTGGAGGGGGGGTGGGGGGCAACCTGCACTGGCTCTGAGCATATGTGTGCTCCCCGAAGCACCACCGAGAGGGAGAGAGGGAGAGGCGGATGGATATGGGCTCATCCGCTCGCTCAGGTTCTCATTTTCTGGTTCAGGCTGTGACCAGGCAATCCCATTGCAACTTCTTTACAGAGAGGGCTGTTAGGCACTGGAATAGGCTCCCCAGGGAGGTGGTTGAATCACCATCCCTGGATGTGGTGCTCAGGGATGTGAATTAGTGGAGGGCTGTTGGTGTTAGGGTAGTATGGTTATGTCATGGTTGGACTTGATGGCCTTTGAGGTCTTTTCCAACCTGAGTGATTCTGTGATTCAGGAGAACAGATTTCAGCCCAATTCTGCCCTGTGACCTTCAGTATCATAGAATAAGCAGCACTGTTGTTACCAGTCAAGAGAACAGAGAATGAGCTCCTCCCCCCTTAATCAGCAGGATCCTCAAAGGCTGCATAAGCTTAAGAAATATTGTTGGGATCACACTGACTTGTCTGTTAATAAAATCATGCTCTGAGATCTTTAGAAGAGAAGGTCATGACTGAACACATACTATACAGTTGTAATTTTCACTAGATATGTCATTAAATTAAAGCTGCAATGAACTTGCTAGGCCTGTTCTGTTGTACAATCTCATGTTTGATGGAGAGGCTCAGTGGTCATCCATTCTGTGCAGAGGTAAGATTTCCCTCTTTGGTGGAAAGGGACTGCATGTTTTCCTTTGCTTGTGGCCCTCTCACAGTCTTTCGGTTGCACATTCAGGGCAGCTACCCGCTAAAATGTTGTCAGATACAATAATTGAAACTGTTCTTTTTAACTGACTGAGAAGAATTTTAGATCTAATATAAGGACAGATCAAGATTCACCTCATTTGTCTCTACCTGTACGATGTGTGACACTTGAAAAAGGAGTAAATTGTAATTTTCCTACCCATTCATTCAGAATAGTTTCTGACTTGCTTAATTCTTCAGGTGTTAGTTTGATGGCAAGTTGCATGAACCTTATACTGTGGTTTCCTTTGTGTTCTGTTGCTTTCCCACTGATCTTAACACTTACATCACTCTGTCTGCCAGCACTATCAAATGCCTGCCTCAAATGAAACAATTGCCCAGGAACCAGTGAATTTTCAGACCTGTGAAGGAGCAGTAGGAGTTTGATGTGGCATCCAATGGGAATGCAATTGGAAAGGAAAATTACTCCTTTGGAGAGAGCTTGGCAGTTCCTGGAATAGAACAAGAGAGCCATTAGCTGCCACCCTGTCAGATATCACAGCTTCACAGGAAGCAGGCTGGCAGGGAGAGTTTTTCTGTTGGCTCAGCAGGGAGCCCCTAAACAAAACAAGACTTTATGGAGACATCAAGAGGTACATATGCATACTCAGAACTGGTGCATTCCTTCTGGTTGCTAAATTGTAAGGACCTCATCTGAAACTGTGAAGCAGTTTTCCTGATGTTTCTGAAATAACTGTGCAATCTCAGACACAACAAAATTTAAAAGTTACAAACAGTGACTATCATCAGACAGTGCGACAAATACAGATGTATTCTATACCAGTATACTTTCTGAAGGCAAAATGAAGCCCTAAAGCTTTCAATTTCTTCTCCATCTTTTCTCAAGCAGGAGTCACTGTAATTTAATCTTGCTTGGGGCACTGAATTGGCTGCGTCCTTCCGCAGGTGTTCGCTAGCAATAAAATAACTTTCTTCAGAGATACTATACTACTTTTCAGCCATGACAATGTATTTTCCATGTCTTCTCGGGCTCTGCTGACTTGTAGTGATGTCTTTCTTTGGCAGGGTTTTATAGCAGGACTTTGAGGCATGAGTTTGGGGTTTCATACCTAGGAAGCCAGGAGCCTGTGCTGAGAGCACTGGGGTTGTGCACAAATGGGTCAGCAGCATACTTTCTGCCTCCCACCCCAGTGAAGAGACTGAAGCAACAAGAAGACCCACTGATAACAAAACAACAGAAAAATAGATGTCTGAATAGAGAAAACCATTCACTGCGCATCTCGTGCTCTCTTACTCACTGGCTAGGCAAAAGAACAGGATTGTGGAAAAGGCTGCAGGCTACATAGCAGCTTTTCAGTTCTCTCTCTGTGTGCCAGAAGCTGTTAAACCTTTTTTTAAATAATTGTAGTGGGTTGCTGAAGGGCAAAGTGACAAGTGTAGTTAACCATAACAGATATCTGCAGGCCTAGTAAAACTAGGACTAGTAACTAGAAAGAAAACCTGCAGTGGAGAAACGTTTTTGACTTGGATTTAATTTGTGGTAAACAAGACCATATTACTAATGTAGCTTCATCACACACACATTGAGAACAGTGGAGTGAATGCAGTTGCAGTGCAGGAACTAGAGATTCAACAAGAGAAATGCAGAGGCATCCACTTAGCAGTCTCTGCATGAGCTTGCTTTGTCTTGTGCAGAGGCGGTTGAAGAGGATTTTGCAGTTCCTTTCAAATGCACTTCCTCACCTGGCCATATAATGGTGGTGGGACCTTACTTTCAGTACCTCATGAAAGTTTATCAGTGCATCTGAAGAGGAGATAAATGCTTCTCACTGCCTTTTTCTGTCAACGGGATCTAAGGATATAATTCCCTGAGTGATTTGAAACATGTTATTCCCTTGCTACTTTTTATCTATCATAGGCAAATACTGCTTGTTTCTGTGAATATCCAAGGTGCTACAGACCACTGATTCCGAGTAATAAGTAAAAATGGGACCTGAGTAATGGGAATATGAGAAATAACAGTAAATAATACTAACACATGAGATACTAGTTTGTAGAAGGAAACAAGAAGTAGGCTTAGTCTGGAGCAAGAACTGGATGTACTCTGCTGCTCTTGCTTCCAGACTAGCAGGTATTCAGACATTTAATGAATATATTGACGTATAACATGATACACAGTAACATGTAGGTATTTAAGGGACATGTGAACACAGCACTAAGGGACATGGTTAGTGATCCCACTCAGTAGATCAGGTTAGTGGTTGGACCTGATGATCTTTAAGATCTTTTCCAATGCTGTAGATTCTATGAACATCCTTTAATGTGGAACTGATGGGCTAATATGTCTTGGTTTATTATGCTGTCAGAGAGAAATTAATCTGACAGAATGCAACTAAAATATTCCCTAAGTATCAAAATAGGGATATAGGAGAGTGGGAGAGACTGAAAAATGGGCTTTCACAATGACAGACCTGCTCTCTGCTGGGTTGTTGTTTGTGGTGAATGGATCACAAACTCTCCTGCACTGAACAGGAACAAAAAAAATAGCTCTTTTTGCACCTAGGCCCTAAGAAATAGATAAAGATTTTTCTTTTGCATAGAGCAGTTTTGTCAAATCAATGTCATCCTAACTTTGAACACCAAACATTTTTTCTCTCTGTTTTCTCTAACTTAATGTAGCTATGTTTTTGAAGATTGTATGTTTTTTTTCTTGGACAGTATAGGATTAATTCAGATCTCCCTTACTAATTTAAGGATTTATTAATCTCTTTTTTAGAATCTGAATGTGCATTTCTGCATATATTTTGTTCAAGCTTTGGCTTTCTAAAATAGAACCTATGTGTATGCACGACTCCTCTATTAGGAAAGTAAATCAGTGATGCAGTGGAGTGCAAGCTATCTACAAGATAATCTGTATTAATATATACTGTAGGTGTCAAAAAAGTTAAAATAATGTGCATGTTTCAACATCCTTAACTCAGGACACTTCAGGTTTTCAGCTATAAACTGTGACAGATCAAAACACCATTTATCTGGTGGGCACTTCTTAAGACCTATATGTGAAATCATTGTTTACCTGTTGCAGCCAGCAAATTGTTTATGATCCATTGTTTCTGGCTATTTGGAGGAGGGAAAATTTTTTTACTATGATACTTGCAGTAGATTTCAATTAAACTTAGATATGTACAATAAATGAAAGAAAAAGAAATGTATTAGCTAAGAATGGAAGCATGAAAGTCCACAGTAATAATAGTTTAAGCATGTTGCCACATGAAATATTTCTATGAATATTTCTACACACTGCAGCATGCAGCATGACAAAAAAATATAGGGTTTTTAGAAGGGAGGACCAAAATACTTAATGTTCTAGCTGATTTTCCTATGAAAGTGCTTGAGTTTACAGTATCTCTGTTTATGAATGTTTACATGTATGTAATGTTTATGTAGCTATAGTCTTCCATGATTTCAGATACCTAGTGTCCAGATATTTTGATTTAATCGCATCTCTCATCTCAGCAGGAATCAGAAAGAAGCCCCACAGATTTAACAGTGAAGTCAAGGTGTATCATGGAATTCAGTTAAGAAGAATCTTCAGGTAATTGTGAATTCGGTAGTCTCTGTGATTATAATTAAATATCATTGTCAAAGAAAAAGATGCACCATTTTCTTCTTGCATCTTTGGTTTTGATGGATTTTGAAAGCATTCTTTTTAGATGTGGTTAGTTTTAAACGTCTTTTTGAAGAAAAGAGATACTTAGCATAGAAAAACGCTTATATAGGCTTATACTTCAACTGCTGAGATGGAAGAAACAAATGTTTAGACATGATATAAGTTGGCCCAATATAATATGAAATATTGGGTTGAAAATTAGGAGTTCATCTGAAGGATAATCAGTGGTGTGTTGACTGCTTAGTACTTCTTTCAAGATGTAATGGAAATAGATGCCTTCCCTTGGAAGGCCTTCGTGCTGTTTTCATCTCCTCTCTCTCTTTTCAGAGTTATGATATAGGATGCCCACATTTATTTTTAGTTATCCCCAAGCATTTTCTAGTGTTTTGAACATTGGCAAAACATCATGAATCTGACCAGTTTGGCTGCGCTCTGTAATGTCAGCCCAGACCAGATGGTGAGCCTCAGCTGCTGTGTGAAACAAGTTAGAAACAAGCAAAAAAAAAACAAAAAAACAAACAAAAAAAAACCACCACCAAAGCAACCTATGAGCACTTAAAATACTACTCAGAATTTTATCAAAGATACTTTCCAGAAAACAATGTTGTGTTTTTTTATTTAAAGAATAACATGACACTGGATCTCATGTAGAGGTAGATACATTTGCTTGTTGGATGACCAATTATGTTTTCTTCTCCTTCTTATATACACTCTGCAATGTTAATTTGACAGGTGTACTTCACCACACACACTTTTTTGCATCTTGCAGGGGTTACGAGAGAGGTTGCAGGGAGGACTGGAGTTTGATTTTATAAATAAATTAACAAATAAAAGCTTCCTTCTGTATTGTACTTTGTTACTATATGGTGCATATGGGACTGGGACCAATACAAGGCACAAGAAAAATAAAGATCTGTCCAGAACAGCAGATATAGGTTAAAGATGTTTTTAGGTGGAACAGTGGTGTTGAGTGAATAACATGTTTTCCTTTGGTGCATGACCATGTTACTTGAAAGAAGATTTATTGTTTTTCAGTGGGTGTTAATGAGAAAAAGTTGGTGTATTTTTGTGACATGGAAAGGGAATTTGAGCTTTAATTGCCCTGAGACTTGCTGATAAGTGGAAGGAGGGATAACTAATTATAAAAGAGTAGGACACAGGCAGTGGGTGCAGAGATGAAATTTGATCTTTTCTCCACTCCAAGGTCCAGCTGTGCCTCCAGATCTTCTGTTTTCTTTTCCTTCTGCATTCTTGCTTTTGTTCCCTGTACCCTTCCTTCTACTCCTTCCATAAAACTTCAAAACCTAGAAGTCAAAAAGTCCAAAAATAGAGAATAATATGCAATTTTTTGTCATCTCTATGACTCGATACTAAGAATGCTGATAGTGAAAACCATTCTTCACTAAATTTACAACTGTAGAGAAGTAATTGCATCTGCTGCTGGGGGAGAGTGAAATAGATTCATAGATTCATAGATAAATTAGGTTGGAAAGGACCTACAAGATCATCTAGTCCAGCCATCCTCCTATCATCATCCCTACCCACTAAGCTACTAAACCAAATCCCTTAGCACCTCATCTAAACACTTCTTGAACAGCACTAGGGATGGTGCCTCAACCACCTCCCTAGGCAGGCCATTCCAGTGCCTGACCACTCTTTCAGAGAAAAAAATTTTCCTCAAATCTAATCTAAATCTTCCCCGGCGCAACTTGTGGCCATTCCCTCTTGTCCTGTCATTAGTTATCTGGGAGAAGAGGCCAACCCCCTCCTCACCACAACCCCTCTTCAGGAAGTGGTAGAGTGCGATAAGGACTGAGCCTCCTTTTCTCCAGACTAAACAATCCCAGCTCCCTCAGCCGCTGACACTATGTGGTTTGAAATTCAGTGATACTGAGTCAGTTAAAAAAAGAAACAAGTGTCTTGGTCTTCCTTTCTGGAAAGGCTGTTATATGGTAACAGCCAGATTGATCATGCATTCTTTTGTGGGTGGGGTAAATTAGTGGCTGGTGTTATATTTCTTGTGGATTGTAAATTCTAGGCGTTATATTCCTTAGAAACATGTCATATAATTCTCACTAAAAACATGGCAGTGCGTGTGGATATTTGGATAAGTCCTTCAATGGCTTCATAATGGTTTTCATTTCAACTGTAATAGTAATTTAGTAATTACAGACTGACATTTGTGGACTGGGCTCAGTCATGTGTCAGACCATTTAAAGCTCATAAAGTTGGTTATTCTTTGGTCAATATGTGCATGCAAAAGGCGATTTTACCTATCCGGTAGGTAATTGCACACCACAACAACCAGTAGTTAGACACACTGCAGTTCGTTCACAGAACTTCTTTGCATAACTAACTATTCAGTAACTTCTACATACAAATATAAATTCAGCCATGACTATATACACCAGTTGTTATTGAAACCATTTCCTGCTATTGTTTTTAAGTGGAGCAACATCATCTTGTTCTGCCGTAATCACTGCTGTAGTTGTGTAGGGCTTTTGTGACAGTGCTGGGGAAAAAAGAATCAGCTACTGCCATTTAATGTGAGTTAATGAAACAGAGTGAACAGACCAAATCTAGAATGAGCTAACACACTCCCAGTAAATCTACTTCTGGTAAAGAAAGAACTAAAAGCCAATGTAGCCTTTAGGAACTGAATAAAATATTTATAGTATCTTGTTCTTTATTTATCAATGCCATCAGCAACAAAACAGTACTTCATTTTACAGAGGCTCCATTTATATAGCACTGCATAAGAGAAGCAAATGAAAGTAAATGGACAGAGAAATGACCTTGCTTTTTTAATGGAATTTAAATTAATATCAGACAAATGCTGCCCTGAAAAAAAAAAAAAAGAGAGAGGAAAAAAAAGGGAAGCCAAAATCAAATAACAGCACAATTCTCAAAATTATATGGCTTTATATGTGTGTAAATAAACATGTGCCACATAAGTCATACTGTCAGCTATTAGACTCAAACTTTTATATGGTACTCTTCATTTAATTGTGTCAAGTGAGTGACATCAGCTTGGATAAACTTATTTTTGTGTAAATGCTTTCTTTGAAACAAGAAGTCCTGCTACTCCATCTGCAATTGCACGTATCAATTCCCTGTGGCTGGCAATAATTAACTCATCTAAAAGCATGAGGAGAAGGAAGAAAATCTAGCAGTCTTATTGTAATGAGCTCAGGTGATACACTGTGATCAGATGTTCGCGTATAAGCAATTTTACAAGAAACATTTCCATTTCAGTTTATTTATTTAATTTAACTGCATATAAAACTAAGGAAAATGAAAACCTTTCTTATGCACTCTTTTTTTTTTTTTTTTTCAATTTGGTCAGGCAGAATCTTTGTCCAGCCATGTTCATAGAACTGTTCTCTAGATCAGTTAACTTCTGTTCATATCTCTGCAGGTTTGCGCTGTCTGACTATAAGCCAAATGGTGATTCATAGTGAGCTGACAAAGTGAAGTCCCAGTGACCAGTCTCATCACCTTTAGATTAATGCTTACTTTAACTAGTTTAAAAGCAAAATGAAGTGCAAGTGAATGAAAATTGCAAGTGAAATAAAGTTTGGCCGTAACTGTTGTGGATGTTTTTCCACAGTTTTGCTCAGCAGAAAAAGGATTGACTTTTAATTCCATAGTACCTTTGCAATGCTAACCACCTTGTATGTAGGCAGGCAGAGAACCTGTTACCAGCTGTCATGCATTATTATTGCACCTCAAACATAGGATGGAACACTAAGAAGAAACAGTAACATTCAGGAGTTGATACTGTGAAGCTGAAATGTGGGTATGATATCAGACTCTCGTGTTAGCTCTCTATTTTGCATACTGACTGATCAAGCCAGAGCAGAGGAGGAACCTCAAGTTCACAGTATATATTTGCATGGCGCATTATGCCCCTGGTTTATTTGTTGAAAAATTGTGGTGTTAGAAGGTGGTGAAGACCATGCTGGAGTGAAAAGCTTTTCTGTTTTACTAAAAGGTATATTGGATCAGTTATCAAACCTTCACCCTAAATTGAGTACTGTAAATATACTCCATACTTGAACATTGCAGTATAGCACCCTTGAAGTCACAAAGAGGAATGGTAATGATCTCAAAGTACATTAATGTTCACTTTTCCTTTTGGATGCTGCTCTTTCTGTGATGGACATAAACAACTATTTCCTATCTGACTGGACTCTATTAGATCAGACAGGACTGCATGAGTTCTTTAGCTATTTATTTCACTTTGAAAAGACAACATACTGCTTTACAAAGGAAAAGGAAAGGAAAATCTGTTTATGTTGTCATCTATTTCATGTTTCAATTCCATTAGCAATATTTTAAATCTTTGTGTCTATTTGCTTTTGCCTGGCTTAACAACTTTTTTCTCCTGTCTTGTGAGAAAATTTTTGATCAGTTTGAGCTATGAATGCATTTGTGCAAAAGAAAACTTTCTGGGGATTCCTTCCATAATGAAGAAGTGAAGGATTACACTGCTGCCTGGTATTTTGTAGAATGGCTTATTTGAAAGAGACCAAAAATCCTGACGTAGCTAAACCTTTACTCAGTTCCCTGAGCTGCCTTTGTGCAGTCAGTCTCTTTTAAATACTGTTATATAAGTCAGCTCTCATGCTATTTTAATAGTTCATGCTTTTGAAACAAGCTTTTTTGACAGTGCGGGAAACATTAAAAAATAAAAAAATTGATCTTAAGAAGTTCTGCCAGTGAGAAGTGTGTGTACATTGGTCCTTTTTTTTTCTTTAAGACCTGCTATCTTTCAGCAGTGTTATTAGTCCCTGAGGAAACCTAGGTTATCCATACTCCACAGTGAATAAAAAATATTTTATTCTTTTGTAAAATATACGCCCTTCCAGTTTTTCCCGAGATAGGAAAAAAGCCATTGAAGAGAACTGAAAAATAATTTTTCTCTGTCTGTGAAGGAGAGAATGAAAAAAATTGCAAGTGAAAGAAAAGGCTTAGATTACCTTTCCTTAAAATGCTATTTTTTCCCATTGTTTCTGTTCTGTTTTAAGAAGCCTGGAAATAGCTTATTTTTCTCCTCCTAGTATAAGAAGAGATGTGAGGAAGAGGTTTCTCATCTCTTTTGAGAGCAGTAGTAATATGGTTTAAACTTAGTAACTCCCTAAGTAACACTGTCAATTCTGTTTTGACAATTAGTGATGGGGAAAACTATCCCAGAGCAAGAGATATTAATATTGCAGTAGGTGGCATCCTCTCCAATAAGTCAGTATTGCTAGAGGGCATTTTGATGATGATGTTTCAAAATATAAAGCTATTATTTTGGCTCCTTGCAGCTGCTGAGATAAAACACAATGATAATTTTACAAAAATGTGTAAGAATGAGCATATTTACTCACAGTTTCTTCATTTTTTCTTAATGTAAAATGGGCTGAATATGTGTTCCTAGTGTCCTTTTAACTCTTTCAAGCAGATCTTAATATAATCTGTGCTCTGACAATGCATAACTACAGTTAATTAACATTAATATTGGGTTTATGTCATTATGCTAGCAATGGATAACAATTCATATGAATCAGAAATTTTAGTGAGATTTAAATAAACAAAGTTGTAGCCTGCTGAGAAAATGCTTTGGGGAGAAAAAAACACACAAATGGATGTTATTTATCTCTTAAAAGGCTTGTTTCCCAAAACCTTTAAACAGATCTCTCCTTCTGTAACTCCTGCACTCTGAACTTCTGTATCTGATGAAAAGCCCTGCTCCCGAGCATTGTGTCATTCTGGGCTGGGATGATGGACATTGCCTTTATGTTTATCATCTCGTGAAACTGGATATATTTTCTCTGTATGTCAGGGGAAAAGCCACAGCTTGGATTGTGCTTTTGCAAAGCAGCTGGAGTTCTAAAAATCCCATCTATTCCTGTGTACAAACCAGCCACTGACAGTACCGTAACCATGGAGATCTGCAGTAGATCAGGAGCTGATTTTAACGCTCATGCTTCAGACCAGTAGATGTTAGTTACTCTGCCCTATGGAGGGAACAGAGTCAACCTCTGAGGAAAGTCGCTGGAAATGCAGCTCCCTGGAGACCTCTAGAATCACTAGGGTCTGGGTCATCTCACAGAAGACTTTCACTGAGATAACTTCACTGCATTTCAGGCAAAAATAGGAGTGTGAATGGTCATAAATCTCTCATGCTGTTACTTGACTTTCAAAAATACTTTGAATCATGCCTATGATCTAGAAACCCAAAGAGCTAATGTCCATAACCTTTCTAGAAAATAGAAAGCTTGTGGTAAGATTATAAAATTATGTCTCAAATTCATGCTGCTGTAAAAAATTCTGTATTGATAATGTATACCGTGGATAGAATTCATCATGTGGAGTAAACTACTTCGATGTTCTTACACTATAGGTGCATTTGATTCAATATATATATATTTATTTTTTTTTTTAAATTTTTTGCTCTGTATGTTTACCTTGTTCCACATTATTCCACTACCAAAGCAGTTTTTTATTAGATAAATGGCTTAGATCAGATAATAAAAAAATAGCAGTTTTAAATCATGGCTCCATTAAGACCTCTAAATTGTATTATGTTGGGATGGCAATAGCTGCTAGATATTTCTTGCTGGGCATGAGCAGAGATAGGAATAAAAGAGCATTTAACATTGATTTCACATGAGAAGCTATGCAAAACCAAAGCTGTTAAATAGCAGGAAATCAGGGGAGCAAGTTGCAAACTGGAAAAAGAATAATGGATAACTGCAAAGGGTAATATAAAAGCATTTTGGTAAAGCAAATAGAGGGGATAGAACATGATAGAACCTTTCTTTTGCCAAAACTGATGCACAGCATTTATCAATCATATTTTTCTATTTAGACCAATCATATTTTTCTATTCAGACAGCTGAACTTTCAGCATTTGGCTTAGCTTACTCAGTATCATGAGCTCTGCTATTCCAGTAAGTGATGTAAGGCTGTGTGTCTCAGAATAAAGATGATGTATTGATAGGTGCAGCTAATATTTCTTCTGTATATAAGGTAGCAGTATTATTGAACAGGGCAAATTGTTCTTAAGATTGTCATTTCCTAATTGAGAACAGAACATCTAATGTCAGGAAGAAAAGAGAAGATGAGTCTAGATGTAGGACATATTGATAGTTATAGGACAAGGGGGAATGGTTTTAAACTAAGACAGAGGAGATTTAGGTTAGATGTAAAGAGGATGTTTTTCACTCTAAGGGTGGTGATGCACTGAAACAGGTTGCCTATCCATGGAGGCATTAAAGGCAATGCTGGATGTGGCTTTGGGCAGCCTGGTCTAGTGGTTGGCGACCCTGCCCATGGCAGAGACTTTGAAACTATATGATCTGTCAGATCCTTTTCAGTCCACACCATTCTGTGATTCCATGGTTTTATGATTCTACAAATTCAGTCTCTGAACTCTATAAGTCCTACTCAGAGGGTTTCTCATACTTTTTCATGTTTCATTTTTAGATAATTTTCAAACATTTAATTGCTGCCTCTACTATATAAGCACAGGAAATTCTGTCTTCTATTTTGTGTGAAACATTTGAAATAGGAATTCTGCATTTGATATTTTCCCTTATTTTGTAATGTTTTGGAATATTGGAGTATATTAAAATATTTTTCCCTCTTTGTAACATGTTATGCTTGGACATAATGGAATATTCCTGTTCTTGTTTTAACAGGAGAGAGTGATTTTGTGCATTACATACATCATTTAGTTATGGGCTGTGAGCTTTTGTCAGATCACCCAGTAACTAGGTGGCTGGAATGGCCCTCACTGAAACAGCAGCTTCTCTTTGCTCACTGCCAACCTTCCTCTTACCTGCACATCTGCGCACATCCTCTGTGAGGATGAGGCTTTCTTGAAAATTGTTCCTGCCTTGTGATATATAAGGTTTGGAGGTTTGGTTTTGGCTGTGCTTCCTATGCATACCATCTTGAGCAGAAGAGAAGAAAAATGTAAAAGAATGAAATGGCCTGGTCTAGTGGTCTTTAGTTATGGAATGGAATTCCATATTCTGGTCATGGAATCCAGAATACTGGAGAGATACTGGAAGAACAGGAATATAGAAACAAAGAAAGAAAACCAGTAACTGTAGAATGGTCGCTCCCAGCTGAATTGCTATAAGCTCTAGCAAATGTGAGAAGTGACCAAGGCTAAGAGATTAGCGTTTATTTATATAGACAATGAAAAGAGGGGGAGGAAAGGTAATATGAAATAGGGAGACATAGATAAGGAACAGTATTATGATGGAAGTCAGAGAACAGGATGAAAGAGGAATAAAAATACCATCAAGTATATTAAAAAGAGGACCCAAGTGTTCAAGGTGCATAGAAAAATAAAACTATAATCCAAGTAATTCCTTCTTTCTAGTCCTTCAGTTAGCTACTGCAGTGGGGATTCTTGAAGATAAATTCACAGTTCTTTTTTTCTGTAAAATCTTAGATAGAAACATAGTTTCTAAGAAAGTCATCGAAGCCTGTTGAACTTTCCTGTATGGTTGCTGATAGGAGCTTCCTTTAAGCAGGTATGCCTCTTGAGGTTATTCCTGAGTAGAGAACCCTTGCATCTTGATGTCAAGAGAAACCTTACTGATGCAGATCATTGGTAGTTACTAATACTTTGTTTTAGGCTTTGTTAGCTTTACTGAAATCATATCTTATACTGACTATGAACTTTGTTATCTCTGCTGAGATTCTGTCTTTGAACATGTGATGCATTTGATATTACCTATTGACTGAGTCTGGGACTAGGAGTGGATTCAGCTGTACATAGGCTCCTTATCTCTGTGGACTGGGTGATCTTGTAAGTCTTTTCTAATCTTGGTGATTCTATGATTCAAAGAGCTGAGAAAGCAAGGGAAGGGGGGTCTGCTCTGTATCTTGTAAGTTAATGGGAGCATCTCCTTTATAAGTGTTTACCTTGCTTTTTGTCTAGAGAGTAATTAAGTATCTCCAACTGTCTTGAATCTTAAGTTGCTGCCTTATTTACAGTTAAGCTTTGCTAGATCACTCTCTCGTATTCACACTATAATCAGTAAATATGTTCTAGCTTCTCTTATGAGTTTAGTATAGTGTAGTTGTTTCCATTTGTGATAGATCAACTTGCTCATAGCTGTATCCATGGATTTTGAGTCTCTCTGTTGAATTTACCCTAGTGAGACTCTTATCTGGAATACTATGTCCAGTCCTCGACTCCCCAGCTCCAAAAAAAAACACAAACAGGGATCTTCTAGAAAGAGCCCAGTAGAGGACTGTGAAGATGATGAGGGTCTGAGGCTTCTTCTGTTCAAGGGAAGGCTGAGAGTACTGGGGCAATTCAACCTGATGAAGAGAAAGCTGAGGGGGTAGTGAATTGAATTAGAAATCTCACTGGCTAACAGTCACAAGTGGTGTTTCCCCAGGGGTTGGTACTGGGGCCTGTTCTATTTATTATCTTTGTTGATGACCTGGGCAAAGGAATTGAGTTAGCCCCAGTACATTGACAGATGGTGCTAAGCTGGGAGGAAGTGTTGATCTGCTTGGGCATAGGAAGGTGCTATGGTGAGGCTTGCCCAGACTAAGCAGCTGGGTTGAGGCCAGTGTGATCAAGTTCAACAAAACCAAGTGCCAGGCTTTTCTTCACCTCTCCTCATATATGTTCTGGGTTTCTGAAACTCTTGATAGCTCTCCACTGGGCTTCCTAAGGCTGTTGAAATTGTTTTATGCACTTTCAAGCCCTGATACTGTCCTGTATGTGCTCAGAAGTGCCAAACGTGCAGGAAGAATAATTCTCTTGTTTTGTATGCTACAATTCTGCTATTAAAGCTCAGGATGTAGTTGATCTTGGTTACAAGGACACCCTGCTGTCTGTGCTTCTTCAGTATTTTTGTATACTGGATTATTTTCTGAAAGGCCAGTTTCTAATAATTCTAATAAATGGAACTATGAATCTGCTTGTGTTCAAAATTCATTGCAATTCTTTGTAAATAAATAAATAAATAATTGAGATTTAGACAAAGATGAGAGAAAAATATATGAAAAACAGAGCTGGAGGAAGAAACCAAACATAAAAGAAAATGTTTTGAAATGCAGGAGACAAGAATGAAGACTAAGGCAGAAAATTTAAAAAAGGAAATGAAAGTGCATCAGCCATAAAAATGCATGTTTGCTTTTATGTTACATTTGCATTTGAGAGTGTGTCAGATCTAAGAAACAAGGAAAAAATCAGTATGTTACATTTCAAATACCATCGTTCTTTTTGGAATGGCTGAATGAAAAAAAAAATAAAGTAAGAATATGTATGATGGTGTCTGGAGCAGCTGCAAGTTTTCTTATTGGATCTGCCACATTCTTAAGGTTCATGAACTATTTTGCTTCCATCTCTGTGCAGGCATGGCACATTTCTGTCTGCATTTCTTTCTAAATATCTGGATGACTCATTCTAAAATTAGCCTTTGAAGTAGATAGTTTTTCCTATAGCAGTAAAATCTAACTGGTACGCAAAGCGTGTTACTGTCAGAAAAGGGTCATTCTTGGAACTGTTTTGCAGGTTTTTATTTTTGTGTTTTTTTGTTATTATTGTAGTGTGAAGTGTAAGTAACAAACCAACAGACAAATCCACCCAACCTTCTCCTCTTCCTGAAACCCTATTATTATGCTAAACTCTTCCTAGGGATTTTTCAAAGAATATTAGAAGGAAGAATCTAAACCTTACAGAAACTCAATTTTCTTGTCTGCAAATATAAGACTTTTTTTTTTTCTAATCACGACTGGTTCAAAATACTTTCCCACTTAAAAATCAATCAAAATTCTAAGTTTCTGAACACTTTATACATGATTACTTAGCAATGAAAAGGAAAAGCAATTATGAACCAGTTTAGTTGACTAATTACACTTCACAGACTCCCACATACTCCTTTCTGTTAAGAAATGCTTTTACTTGTTTGGTGTGTATTCCGACCATCCTAAATGTCTGTGGGCTATGAAGCTTTATCTAACACTTTTCTCCAAGATCATTGATTCCTTTGTAACTGAAGAAAAGGCATAGACTTGAAATGTTCAGCTGTTGCAAAATAGAAGACTTGAAAACTGTTAAAATACAGATGGTACTAAAGGAACAGCAAGTAGGAATAATGTTGGCTATTTTTATTGCATCTTTAGCATTAGAACCTCAAAACATTTGAAATGCAATAATAAATTGATGTATGAAATGATAGCGTACTGTGGAATTGCTTACCCACTGTAACTTAGAATCTAAGGAATTCTGAGTTCTTTCTGATAAATTGAGTATATATGTTCTAGTTAAAGTTTTTGAAAATATTTGGAGTCAAGATTGACATTTCATTTATTTTTGAATCTTTGATAAGTGGATTATTAAGTAAGCTGTTTGCAATCTGTACTCTTCATGTTTTATCAAGCAGTCTTGAAAAACAGTCAGGTGGTGAACTGAAAGATTGACAACAGGTAGCAGTATATAGAAGGTACAAGTCAGCAGCTAGGAAATAGTCTTTACTTACTATTAGAATTCTGTTTACGTAATCAGTCAGCTGTCTATTTATGCTCTGAGTTATGAGTATCAAAGAAAAAAATAAATTCAGACAGCCACAATTAAAGCCATGAGAATCAGTCTGCCGTACAGAGGAGTCATACACCATCTTTCTTATTTTCTCTGTCGATTCATGTTTTGTCTTAAGCTGCTTTTTTACATTTCTCACAAATGTAGGAACTGTGAACAATTGCACCCATTCAATGAAGTTTTTAAGTTTGAAAATCAGAAAAATTGTCCTTCCATTTCTTGTTCTCACTAAATACACTAAATTGAGCAGAAATTAACAATAACTGAGTTTGGACTAATCTAGACTGAAAAACCCCCAGATGGATACCTGGGCCCCT
This sequence comes from Odontophorus gujanensis, assembly GCA_013399175.1. Classification (NCBI taxonomy): domain Eukaryota; kingdom Metazoa; phylum Chordata; class Aves; order Galliformes; family Odontophoridae; genus Odontophorus; species Odontophorus gujanensis. The sequence continues at coordinate 26,254 of VXAB01010289.1, read as the reverse complement.
CGTTTACAGACCCATGGGCTTCAGCTACTACTGGCTTTTCAAGTTGACCAGGGCTAAGGCCATGTTATCAAGTCGTGTAGCTGAAAAGGAGAGGGTCATTTTGGTGCTGAGGATCAGATATCCACACTGTGCACAGTGGATAGTTTTCTCTTCAGGTTGGTATGTGCCCATATGTGTTTTGCTGTTGAGATTTAGTTAGTGGTGGGAGTCTTAGCTGTGCTGACAGAGTACAATTTATGTATTAGTGTCAACTGTGAGGGATTACATTCTTATGCTGTGAGACGGCCTCATGATGTGAGCTAAAAGACAATGTCTACTTTGAGATATCTCTTCCATGAGATCCTTTATCCTGAGTCTGAACTTGATTCACTGCATTTGTTCTTTGTTTTGAAATGGATAAATAAGATTGATATTAACAGCAAATTTCCATGTGTATGCTTTATATTAAGATCTGAGAGTGTTTTGGATAGTCACAGGACACTGTTGCGGTGATAGGGAAACATTCTTACCCATAAGGGGGATGGATTTCAGTTCATATAAAAGTAGTTTCTTTTTAAGCGGTGCTCCAGAAGTAAAATGGTGAATAGTGTTTGAGTAGTAAGGGAAAAGAGCTCTAGAGTATTAAACAAGGCATTTGGTTTTGATGCTGTCAGATGTTTGTGCAGAGGATTTGCATTTCCTTCAGAAATACTGCAGTCACAAGACTGGATTTCTTTCATTATCTGTCACGTATGTAGCCTGAGGAATATCATGTTAAAGTATTGCCTCTATACAGACTTGAAATCCAGAGTTTCTACTGCTGTATTTTTTTCCGACTCTGTATTAGCACTGTTTTTAATTGTACCACTATGATGTTTGAATTAATGAGTGTTAGGATGCCAAGCACTGTTTAAAGTTTATAGTGAGTTCTGGAAGACTCTCATTCTGTTTAGCTCCACTGTTTTGACCTGAATAGAGGCTTTTGCATTAATGAATTACATTATGTTGAAAATTCCAACTACTTGTTAAAACATGAAGATTGCATGTTACATACAACATACTTAAAAATAATCTACCTACCTTTCCTTGTAAAACCCTCATCTTCATGGCTTTGCTTTATTGAAAAAATTCCTTATGCCTCTGTAAGAAATGATCCATACTTGATCTTTAATGCACTTATGTGGTTATCTGAGGCAGTTACTTCCAGCTTCTTCGCAGTGTTCACGGGGCAGGGTGCCTTTGGCTGCTTTTCTTTTCTACACTGATTTGTGTGTGTCTATGGCTTCCAAAATAGTTCATTGACTACTGTTAGAGAATTATTTGTGAGTTTTTGGGTTTGAGTTCTTCAGTGCTTCAAATAAATAGCCCCAAAATACAGAATCACAGGATGGCCTGGGTTGAAAAGGACCTCAAAGATCATCTAGCAATCTCAGTGGTTCAGTTCTGATCTCTAGAAGAACTAGATGGCCTCGTTCCTACTGAGTAACATTATTCTGATCAAAACTTCTTTTCATTCACAGTTAGTGAATAGTGTCTAACACTAAAGAGATACCATGACTGTCAGGATCATTATTCCAAACAGAAACAATTAAAGCTTAAACTTATATAAAAAATAAGTTTAGCAGTGACTGACAGGTCTAAAATAAGAAGGGTAATTTAAACAGAGTTTTTACATAGAACACTGCTTTTTCTTTCATTTTAATTGTTATGAATAAAATATTAGTAGACTGTATATGTTATTTTCAACTGTGTGTGATTTGTATGTTATCAACAGTTCTTCGACTCTGAATCAACAAAAAGTGGTGACAAAAATATGGGAAGAAATAATGGGAGGAGAAAGCTCTACTTAGGTCAGTTGGGGAAGATATATTGTGAGGCATCATAAAACCACCATCATCAAGTCTTTGGTTACTGTATATTTGTGAAGCACAATATAGGCTTCTTTTGAGAATCGAGTCTGAAATATCTGAAAAGACAGAATCTGAACGTGTAGAAGTGTCACTCTGAGTTGTCTATCTGTTCATTTAAAGACCTAGTTTGTGGTACGAGGATTATTTATAGAAGCTGTCAGTGAGCCATAAGCCATCTGTCTGCCTTCTGACATGCTTGTATCTTTCAGTAGTATCTTGGTAGCTGGCTGTAGTGCACTTACTGGCTTTTTCTGGAAAGGAGTTCCAAGGTAAAACCATCATCATTCATTCTGAAATTATAATCTTTTGAAAAATAAGTATGTCCACATTTTAAGCATGCTATAAATCTACTCAAGCAGATCTTATTGTCTGGCAGGCATTGGATAACTAGTTTGTGGGCAAAAGCAACTGTTTAAACAAATGCTACAGTGTTGGCGTTAAAAAGCGAATGTGTACCACTAGTCATTATAAAATGTTTTTGTGAAATATCTTACACATTTCTGAATATAACTGCAGAAGAACACTGCTTCTTCACAGAGCATTACTAAGCAATGTTTCCAATAACAATATGATCCTATGTATGGATACTTTTTGTTTAGATCAGAAGCAGAGGATTTAACTAACTAAACTAATTCACAAGGGAACTGATGTAATAAGCAATTTGACACTGCAAAGTGAATTCTGGAGTATCTCATCACAATGGAAAATGTAGTATATGTTACACTCTATTTAATGATTTTGAAGAATTCATTTTAATTCACAATAGGAAAATAATGTGCCTGCATTACAAAATCATAGAGTGCACAATTAACATTATCAGTGCTAAAAAAAGGAACGTGGAAAGGTAGAAGCCTTGATCTGGTCCCTAAAGTTTTAGGAAGATAGAACAAATATAGAAATGATTTGCATCTCTCCTAATGAGGAGCTAAAAAACACTGCGCACTCCACTTCTGTACTCAATATCACTAATCCAATGGGGATATCCAGAGAGAATGGAAGTACAATCACTGCTGAGAAAAGGCTATGGCAAAATGGCTTAGCTGAAAACAGGAAAATGCTGTGTTTATAAGAAACAGGGCATTTTTATAGAAAAATTTCTTCCTGTATCAACTGAAATAGTCACCCTGAGAAGAAAGCAACTGCAGGATGATGAGATTGCATACTGGTGAAAACATGCTGACCAGTGAGAGACATAATCAAGACATATGTATGTATTTAAACGCTGAAACTCTACAGAACAGTATCTTGCACTTCAACATAATATAAAATTCATTGCTTTGGGGAACAAACTAGGACTTCCTAGGGTACTTCTGCCAGTTAATAGAAAATGTCATACAAATGTACCTGAAGTGAGTTTAAAAGAAATAAGTAGAGAAATTAATGTATAAATTACTTTAAACATTTAGGATTATGTCTAGTAGCAAACACAGCGGAATTATCCCACATGGCTGTACTGGTGCATGAATGAGAACCCCTAAATCATAGTAAGTATTTCTGTGACTGCTGTCACCTAGAACTAGCCCTGATTCTTCCAAGTTGTGACAATTTATAACTGTTTGCTGAAGGTAATGTTACAAACAACAATTATACATAGGAGACTAAATACACACTGTAATCATCTGTCCTGGGCACCTCTAAAGGAGGCAAAAAAAAAAATCCTACCAGGATCTCCTAGGTAGCTTTGTGTGCTGTTTCCCTCTAAAAGCAAGATTTCCCTATGTAGAAAAGAATTATGGAGTGATTATCCCTAAGGACCATTCTTTTCTGCCTTTCAAACCAGTTGAGTAAAACAGTTTGCTGGGAATGAAAAATAAGGTGAACTGAGGATACTGTGGCTTGCAAAACTGGTGCATGTTATAGCATTTTTTAAATATACACCTGCAGCAGATAGTATATGCTGTGCTTGTGTGTGTGTGTGTGTGTGTGTGTGTGTGTGTGTGTGTGTGTGTGTGTGTATGTTAATGTTAATGGACAGGTTTAGCCTTGCCATAACTTCCCATGGCATGTTCTTATGGCAAGAAAGATGACTCCACTTAAAACCCTAAAACCCTTCGTTCTCTAAATGTCTTTGCTAGAAAGAAGACATAGTTCCCTGAATGTCTATTATTAACAGTCACTGCTGTGCCTACTTTTATTCTCAGACACAGTAGGTTTTGTACAACGTATGGGTGAGAAAAACAAAAACACTGATTTTCATTTAAACTTTTGTTTGCTTGTTTACTTTGAACTTGTGTGAAAACAGTTTGCACACTCAGTGAGACTTGCATTGTACCTGTATTAGGGAAAGGGTCTTTAAAGGATGTTGCAGCTCTGTAGCAAGGATATTTTCTTACTTGACCCTCAAAAGCTTCCACCAAATATTGCAATGAAATTGCAATAATAGCGGATCTCCTGATGATCTAAGTGGATTTGTACTGGAAGCAGAACTACCCTCAAGATAGCACTTGTTCTGTGTTGATTTCCTTGTTAGTTCCTGTATCAGCTTCTGGATTCAAGAAGACATTATCACCTACGTGAGGTTTCACTGATGAGACAAGGGCGATAGATGACCCTGTCACAGTCCCTCTCATTCTGTGGGCTCTCCAATGATACTGAAATATTTTTCTTCTTTCACTTGAATTTATAATCTCTGAGGGAGATGGGCCACCTAAAGAAAGTGTGTACTCAAGTTGGTTCTGCATAATGCAACAGAGCAGCTACAATCTGGGAGGATGTCTGAGCAAAGCATTTTTCTTCTACTCTAAGGCATTTGAATTCCTGGTAATAACAGAACAAAAGCAACGTAGAAAAGTGGAGTAAGGTTACTTTATGATTTGGTCATACATTCTCAAAGATTATGAGAAACAGTATATTTCCCCAAGATGCAATTTCCATTTTTATCAAATTTTATTATTTGTCAACTGACTCTTATTTTGAAAACACTTCGCTATAATGAATTTGAAAGTATTCCTCGTGACATTAGATTCTCTTCTGTGCTTTCTTAGCCTTTTTACTGAACTGTGATGGTCAGCTCAGTTGAACTTCAGGGTGACAGAAAATTTCTGGGGTAAGGTAGGCTAGTTTTTATCTGATTTATTTGAGGGATGAATGATACTACTAATAAAAATTAGTGGGGATTTATTTGGATGCTTTAGTTTTTAGGAAGATGTAATTCACTTCTACTGCATTTGGAATACTGAGTAACCTATTTCTTTACAGAACGCAGGTTTGAATGTGACTTTTGACTATGACTAAAAAATAGTCAAAGTAAATAACTTAAGCTACAAAGTTTCTCTGAGTTTGCCACTTTTCTGAAAAGGAGGGCTGAAAGGAACTAGAAAATATACAAGAACATACCTTCAACAAATCTTCTTAGACCTGTAATAGTGTTCAAAACCATTTCTATATGGCTACAAAAAGTATTACATGCATGCAGAAATCCAGTTTATCCTCACAGCACTAGTATAAGAGAACATTCATCACTGTAAACTTTTGATTACAGAAGGTAGTGGAAAGTCTTGATATTTAACAGTTTTTTTTTTTTTTTTTAAACAGAAAAATTAATTATACCTGATCTCTTCTCACATCTTACCAAGGCTGTGTGCTTTATACTTACTTTAAACTCATTAGAGAATATTTAGAGAACATGAGAATTAAAATGAAATTGAATTGTGACGCTGAGATTCTAATTTTAATTTATACGTAATTGAGGTTTAGTTTTATTGTAGTAACTCCTGGAGCTAAGTGGAATGGGCTCTTCAAAATTCTCAACCTAAAATGTCTTTTTTTTCTGTTTTTAATTAACTCCTTGGAGTTTTGTGTTCAGATTCTATCTCAGTGGTAAAAACAAAGGTTCTTTTCTGTAATGCTTTCATTAGAAGATAATGTAAAATTTTGGAGGAAAAATTGATTACCTGAATCCATGTTGCATAGAAAGAGTAGAGTTGCTTGCTTCATTACCTTAATTTGCTCCATATGCTTTGCATACTGTATGAAAGGGGGTGGGGGGAACCTGGAAGAGTTCTCAGTTTGCCATAGTGCTGTGGGATGAAACACTTTACTCCAGCCTGCTCAGAAAAAATTGTCTTCTCTGAAAATGTTCAGAAATAAACTTAATGTCTTCAAGCAGAAAATTGCACCAGCCCATGGGCATTCCTTTCTTAGTTTCTTATTTTGTTGCTGCAAATAGGTCCTCATGACCCTCTGATGTTAGAGGTGATGATTATAACTTTTTTCCATGGAAAATGGTATGATTTATCTTGTCTCTACACTGAAAAGAGGAGTAAATATTCTTCTCCTTAATTGAAAATTAAAAGCTCTAAAGTCTTCTGAATCACCTCCAATTCCTTATGTTGATTACTGAGACAGTCTTAGAAGACTAGCGTTCTGGTGCCTGAAGTTTTTGTGATACTTGCACCACCAAGCAGATCCTGTTGGCTGAAGGTGGATTTTCTTTTTAAATCTGATTTATTTTTGTAAAACTGGTTGATTATATGTGCACTTGTTGTTTACAAATCAGAATTATCACTGCATGGACTTTTTAGAACAATTTTCTAAAATGTGAAGAAACAAAATCCCAAATGAAATAGGAAATGCAAGGAAGCCTATAAGCATGTGGAGTACAAAACATGAGAGTACTAACAGCTTCAAAGGAAGGTGGCATGGAACATATAACTCTTGATTTGTCTGGTAGTTCATTCATGACTGCAGTTTTTATTTCATAATTCATTTTTAGCTTCTTGTGGGATCCTCCTCAGACAACAGTTTGGCAATCTGTATGATGCTAATTGATTAACTCAGATCTCTCTCGTGTTTCAAATATGACATTCCTGTAGTTTCATGGAGCAGAATGAGTTTTAAAACAGAGTACAAGTCCTGAGAATTCTGATAAGATCAAGAGAAGCCACAACGTGCATTTCTGATGAAAATCAGTAGTTGTAAATATGAAAGGTGTCAAAAGTTTGTTATAGTTACAGCAGTTAATCATATAGGGTAGTCACCTACTAAGTGAGAACAGACAATCTTCAGTGTCCAAATAGGATGAAAAACAAGAGTTTGATGTCTTGCCTGATCCTTTTTTATTTGTTTTTGTTTTTTTTTTGTATTAAGGAACCATAAAGAGTATGATAGAACTCTTATTTCAGCACTATTATATCATTGGACTCCAGTGGGTAGAGCACTGTTAATTCATGGAATATTTTCAAACTCTGAAGCACCTCAGAGATAACAGAGAGTAATTGCCTATATCTTAGTTTTTGTTTCTTACCACTGTTTGTATTGTAAGTGTTGCCTGTGGATGTGTATAGCAAGTAATAGGTGTATTTTTTTTTGTAACTAAGCTTAGAGAAATCTGAGTTGCAGCTGCAGACTTTTAAACTCCTAAGCAGTTAGAACTAGCTTCTGAGTAAAGGAATCGTCTTTCAAATACTGTGTCCCTGAAGTGTTTGCTACATTCTGCAATGGAAAACTAAGCTAGTCCTTCAGGAAGAACAAGGTGCATAATGAGATCTCAGTACAAATAGTAAACTGTAATTTCTCTGCAAGCCCCTTCCTTGATATCCTGCTATTGCCAACAAATGCAAATGGCAATATCTGTTAAGAGGCTGAGTGATGGTCATGGATGCAATGAGGTGTCTGCCTTAGGGAGTCACAATGCTGAGGAAGGCACAAGGAGGCAGAAGAGCTCCAGCAAGTGGAAAATTCTTTTATATAAGAAAAATCTTTCAAGTGAAAATGTGAACTGTCAGGTATTGGAATGCCAAAGTCACTAGTACCTTTCAGTAACCCTTACATAAGGGAAACATACCTAGGACCCTTTCTCAGTGATATAAATGTGTAGTACATTCTTTATTTGTCTCATAAATGCAGTGTTGTATGTCACATGTTCAAGTTGTATTTCATTTTCAAATTAATTGCATCTTATTTTCCTCTTTCTGATCGGAACACTGTCAGATCAGTTCATACTCAGCTCCTTTTTAAATTTTTACCTCAGAAAAATTCTGCTTTTGAAATAGCAGATTATGCTAACATCTCACTGAGTGCAGTTTCTCTTAGAAATTGTGTAGGAAGACAAAAAAAAAATTCTAAGAACAGCAATATAATAATAATAAAATAAAAGGCAAAACTTCTTGCTCCACTGAAGGGGAGAAATGATAGAATTGTTCCCAACTGAAACTGGGAATGCCTAGAGACCCCTCTACTCTGTATCTGTCTACCAACAAATTTTTTTGTTATAAAAATCTTAAAGATGAGTCTTTCATAAAGGTGATCAGATATTAAATTTTACTTTATTTGAAAAAAATCATGAATTACAAAAATAACTTGCCACCCAACAATACAGGTGGAATACAGCTATTTGCTCTTCTGTTGTTGTATATAATGCTGGTATTCAACTAATGTGTGGAGATCTGTAACTATAAATATCAAATTAGAAGGAATAAATATTCAAACTTGTACCCCTTAGGAGATGATATCATGAATGTATAGATGAAGGTCTTTTCCAATTCGGTGATTCTATGGTTTTCTATAAGACTTGAACTATCAGTAGCAGGTGTTTCTTCTAGAACTGCCTTTCAGAATCTAGCTTTTGAACAGTGTAGAAAGAGTAATATTAACTGGAGAGGGTAAATACTCCAATGACTTTAAAGAGCACGTATAGGATACTACCTTGATTTTTATTTTTTTTTTGAAGTCAAACTGGAACACTTTTTTCTGATGTGATTGTCATTTTGTTCTGAGTTGCTCATGTAGTTGTTCCAATTCTTGTCAAGACTTCTTGGTGTTGGCAGTGGTAACTATGACTTCAATTACAAAGATGGAATTCCTGGTTTATTTGAAACTTCAAAATTAGGTTAAGCACCATGGCTATTCAAATCTAGAAATCTCAAAGTCATTCTGTAGATTGAAACAATATTGATCATTCACATAGAATATATTACTTTGAATTGATCAAGTCATTGCATCTGCTAGTCATCAAAGAAGTAATATTTGCAAGAAGAGAAATCAAGGTGCTCAGTGTTAATTTTAACCTTTGCTACGGAATTAGCTGAGATGTGATGTGCAATAAAAGCATGCAGAGCAGTTCAGCCAGTCTGCTTCTGTTTGTACACATGCTTGAAGTCTATGTAAAAATTGGCAAGAGAACTATGATCTACCTAACTGCAGTGGAGTAAAGTTATTTCCATAGAAGTGTACAAATATCCTGATGATATAAGATACCAGGGTCTGCCTCCTTTGTCAGACTCAGAGCTTAGTCTGAACATATTTGCTGGTACTTAGACACAACTCAAACTTTCCAGTGTGCATTAGGGAATCTGACAACCTTTGGTTAGCTGCTTTCCCATGAAATGTATTGGCAGAGTAACTCACATGAGAAAGAAATTATCAAAAAGCTTGAATAATGATTCCCAAACTAGAGACTGCTGCTAGAGGTTTTGGGAGGGGAAAAAAAGCTAAAATGTTTAAGAACAGTGGCCTACTGCTAGAGATAAGAATCTGATATATTTAGGATCTTGTGGAAAGAGACCTTTCATAGGGTTAAATACTTAACTTCTCTATGTGAATAGGGCAAGTAAAATAATAAATAAAACAAAGCTTCTCTTCTAAAATATGCATTATCTTAGTAATTAGAGCATTGGCCTGAATTCAAATCCCCATTCAAATCCTCCTTCTGTTGAACTCAGTTCAGGAATTGCAAACTCTGTCCTCCAGGAATACACTATCTTTAAACTAAGTGTTTTAGCCTGAGCACCTGTCTTCTCTCTTTTTGGAACTCTTCCATTTCATATAAATAATTAAGAATTCCAACACTGATGTGCTGTTCTGATACTTCTGTTGAATGTCTAACCACTGGGCTGCTGGTTGCAGTCAACACATTCCTATCTGTGTTAGGATTCTTTATAAGGAAAAGAAGTGTTTATGAGACTGCTTTTCACCTGGGTGGTAACAGGACAGTGGGAAAGAGGTTTATTTTAAGAATCCTGTCACCTGGAGTATCTAGTGCTTCAAATAGGACTCAAAGCACATTATAATTCATGTGACAGCTTGAGGCCGTCACAGTCAGCAAACTGTTGAATCTCTGTTACGTAAGAAACTTTCCTGCCAGTGAGATTGGGCAGAAACAAAGAAATCATTGACTGAGGAGTTGTGTCCATCTCAATCTAAGGAAGAGAGAAAGCAATCTTTGGCCATGTAACATCAATAATCTAATTAAGATGACTTATTTTATAAAGGAAGTAACTGTATAGTCAGTGAATGTATTTTTAGCAAGGGAAATTTCTGCGTAGAAACCATGGTAATATTATGGAATTAGCTTCTCTCAAAGTACAAAAGATTTTAGTTGCTTATTTTAGCTGTCATTGATTTGTTGGTACTGTCTTCAACATACAACTTTTGGAAATTTCCCTTTTGCTTTTGTGACACTTTCAAGGTAATTTGGAATTTACATTTAAAACTTCCTTTTTGTAGTCACTGGGTGCATGTCATTTAGAAGGACTTGCATTTCAAATTGGTAAAGAATCAATATCATTTTAAATGTATTTTGAGGCTCTGTGACTTACAATAAATGCTGTAGAAACACAAAGAAAACTTGTTTTCTTGGCCACAAACTGTAAGAAGTTAATTTAGATTATCATCCTGTTTTTACTTGTTTTATTTTATGAGGTAAATCAATTGATCTCCCTTTCAAATAGAAATCTAAATGTTCCAAAAAAATATAAATATATATTCAACTGGGATTTTCTCCATGAAACTTCCTAAACACTTAAGAGAAAGTTTCTGTTACTGTGTTCTTTAAAGGCAGAACATAGATGGGGGAAAGAATGTAGATAAGCTAATGAGAGGGAAGAAAAGCAGGTGTGAAGACTTTGGAGGATATATCCATGTTTGCAAGCTCCAAATGTGGAATATCTGGAAAATCAATTTTCCAGAGCTGTGTTCTGATGAGTTCACTGAGCAGACATAATTTCCCTACCCATTCCTGTGTTTAAAAGCAAACAAACAATCAAACAAAAATATCACTCTACCCTTAAAACATCAAAGAAGCCATCACACTACTGGATTTCCTGTTTAAATCACCTTCTGAGCTCTCACATGAACTATAATCTCTTCCTGGCTATGCTTTACGAGATCATTACTCTCAACATGACTCATATCCAGAAAGGATGAAGCACTAGTGATTAGTGGAGATTGCTGAAATTAGTCCCTTTTGTCTGCCTAGGTTAGTCTGTACCCATATTGTCTTTCCTATTCTGTCTGATTTTTTCTTTGTGTATATGATAGAATTCTGCCTGAACTGACATTCCCAACTGTTAAAATCTGTCAAAATATCTTCTTTTTATAGTTAAATCTTAGATTACCATTAAAGAAATATTTAAAGTCTAATGTCTTAAAAGCTGAATCAGCTATAACATAAGGTGGCCAGGGAAGAAGAGATCCTTAATGGGAAACAGTGGCAAGTAATAGAGAAAATATGTCAACTGAAGTTATGCAAGAAAATTATTAAAAATGCCAGTAGGGAACAACTTTAAACAGAAATCAAACACCAACATTGCTATGTCAAGAAATTTTCATAAAGCAAAGATTTCTTCAAACTCTGTTACCCTGTCTAAAGGGCATTAGTAAAGAAAATCTGTCACAGAAATTGAGGTTTTCTGCAGAAATTGGCTTAGCAGTTGCTTTTATATGTAATTCCTAAACATTTGCCTAGGAAGAAGCAAAATCCAACTTTCAGATTGTATTAATATAACAAAGAAAATGACAATATCTCTGCTGTCAAGTACAAACTGCAGCTGAGTTTCACATCAGACTGGTAGAAGTCAAACTTTTTTCATCTGGCTTCTGAATGGCTGCATTATGGGGAGGGGAGATCAGGCCTCTTTTCTTTACCTACGTGCTCACATAACATATTAGAATAAGGACTACTTTTTCCCCTCTTCACCTCCTAAATATGAGAACCTTTCTTCATTTGCATTAGCTATAGTGAAGTCTACTCTAGTTGAAGTACGCAACCCTCTCATACAAGTCAACATATCATCATTATTCTAAATACCTCACCAAGCACATAATCTGTTTGCTTGAAGTACACAGTGGTTCTTCTACTGCTTTGTTTTGTTGAAATGTCATTAAGTTCTTTTAATTTTCTAAGAAGCCTTTTCTTTATTTATAGCTAATATTTAACTGTTTTCTTCTTCAGCAAGGTTTAAAGAGAATAAATTTAAATATCTGTAATTATAGAACTTGAAACTGTTAAGCAATAAAATAAATGTACTGTTGATACATAGTCACTCTCTGTGGGGATATTGACTTTATCATTAAATGGTTCAGTCCTGCAGTTATTAAAACTTTAACCGCTTTCCCAATAGTCATTACGACAATTGCTTTTGCATTTGAATGCTAAATAAATCTGATGTGGTTCAGCCTGCTGTGACAGCCTTATACTAAAACACAGTTCTAACTTGCTCCTTTACTGACTTCCACTTAACTATTTCAGTTTATGCTACTTTTACTGCTCCCTTATTTTATTCTTCTTACCTCTTATAATGCATTATACCTTCAAATCAGTATGCAGTGAGTAAATAAGCTAGAAAATGCATCAAAACTCATCTGTCCTCTTTACTGCATGGTTAAACTTCATATTTGACAGCAATGCAGTAAGTCTGCAGGATGATAGATATTTTGCAGTCCTTCAGGCCTTGTGTACATTGTAAACAGAAAGTATTTTTGTCAGTATGAGCAGAGGTAAGAGTTACAAGATAGTTTCTTCTCTTGTGACATTTTTTTTTGCTGTTGTTTCCAATATTTAACTTGATAAAATGCTTCTAAACAATATTTTCATGGGCTAATATTTAGCATCCTATGTCCTGTTAGGTAGTCATGCCCCTGTTGCCTTTGGGGCAACTCATCAAATTATGACGCATCTGGAGTTAATGTGACAGAACTGAACTACATCAAAGTCACGGAAAAAAATAAAATTCTGTATGATTAATATAAATAGGTGCAAAATTATATCACACTTCAATAAGTCTTGACCTAGCCACAGTAATCAAGTACTGGACACGGTCATGACATCCATCAGTAATGGCTCTCTCCCTCTGAAACACTTTTCATATCAGTCAAATACAATTTTGTTTTATGAGTGTAAGTGCAGTGAAATTTCATAATTCAAAACCAATATCTTATTAATATTGTAATTCTGACTTGTATCAGATATGACTGCTGTGATGTGACCATTTCTGGTCAGTAATTTTAACAACTTTTCCAAATTTACATCTGAATGTAACTGCAGTACGTCATCTGTGCTCTTGCCATGATCAATTTACCAAAACTTTTCAAATATGAAGTATCATTAATTTCCCATAGTAGGTTTGCACTTTTTAGATTTATTTAAAGGTTCAAACGTGCTAGTATTTGTTTAAGTAAAATATTAGACTGTTAATTTACACTTAAGGAAATATGATTTTGTGCTCATCGGACACTTATGTAATAGTCCTGAGTTAAATTTGATTTTATTTTTTTTCCTGGGGTACATAGCATAGGCTTTGTATTAGAATCATACAACACACCATGAATCAAACCTCCTTCAGCTGGTGTTCTGAAAATTCTTACTAAAATCATCTTAAAACTATAATGATAACACCTGTGTTTGTGATGTGTAGAAACAGTACAAATGGCTCTAAGTAGAATGTGTAATTTGGAACTGGCTGCTGCTGGGCTGTGGGTACTGAAGATCATTACATAAGAAATAGTCTAGAGAAGGAAAAGTAGAAAAAGTGTGGTAGTCTGTGGAGCAGGTGGAAAGAAGGCTGCTGAAAGGAAGGTATTCTTCACTATGAGGATGGTGAGATGCTGGCACAGGCTGTCCAAAGAAGCTGTTGATGCTCAGTCATTGGACGTGTTCAAGATCAGCTTGGATGGGGCCCTGTGCAGCCTGATCTAGCAGGTGGCAGCCCTGACCACAGCAGTGGTTTGGAACCAGATGAACTGTAAGATCCCTTCCAACTTAAGCTATTCTATGATGACTTTGGGCCAGTAGGCATAAAATTGAACAATGCAGTATGGTAAAGGCAGAACTTTGACACTTTTGCTCTTACAACAGTGACACTACCCCTTCCTATCTTCCAAGGGCTTTACAATAGTCAGTATGTACTTTCATCGATAACTGGAAGCAACATGGACTTTTCATAATGACTCACTTCCACAGTTTTCTAATACTTATCTGTACTGAGTGGGGAGTATTACTGAAAAATATTTATCCCTTATAAATGACATAATAGCCTACAGTGGCACACTGAAACATAACTATGATAGTGTTTCACAAATGTGACGTTACAAAATTGAATGTATTCTGCATGAAGTGAGTGAGAGAAGATGGAAGATTCTGTCTGCACACAAGTGAGAAAGGTCCAGCAGTAAATGGCTTAATTAAAACAACATCCAAAGTCAGTAATAGAGGTCTCAGAACCATACAGATCTCAGCACAGTTCTGTTTCAGGAAGATTTTTATTCCACTAGAAAACATCAAGGGGAGACTTAGAGGGGAATTGCAGCACATCATCTCTTGCATCAATTGGAGAATGGTTTCAGGAGCAGGTCAGTAATAGGGGTGGAGGGTGAGTAATCTAAAAAGAGTTGTTAAATCCAAACTCAGATGTAGGATTTATTTGTTGTTTTCTCCTCTCAGTTCCACTTCTCATCAGTAAATGCCTTTTTCATAGGATAACAAAGGAAGAGAATACAGAAAGGAAAGATATAAGGAGTGTAAGCCTAAAATTTTCATTTTTGTAGCTCAAATTTCATCATCTCAGCAGATGATGCTTTTCATCTAACAAAATGAACAATTATGATAGCAGTTTAACAGGGCTTTTATTTGTTGAATTGCAAATCTGTTTTAAAACATATTTAATGCAGACAAGTATATATTCAGTGATTATATTTGTGGACATTGCTTCATGAATGTACTTTTCAGCAGGTTGCCTCTCATCAGTGCTGCTTCACAGAGAAATGCTCTGTTATTTCTATAGAGACTTTCCTTTTTCAGGGCCTTGTATATCCAGAAGACAGCAAAATAGATGGTATTTGACTCCAGTGAAATAAAGGCATTTGTTATACTATGCGCAGCCAAGGCCAGAAAGGCCATTCTTTTCTAGGTTGTTGAGTCTTACATTTTATTTGACCATTCCTCATTTTCATTCTATCTCCTAACGCTTTTTTTTTTTTTTTCCCTTCTCAGAATTCCCTGCAGGACTCTGTTAACTAGAACATAATGTCAGGTTGAAAACATTATTTCTTATATAATGTGATATTGTTTGTTTTCAAATATATTTCTTACCACCACTTTTTGATGAACTCTCCATAAATCCAGCTGAGGGCAGGCAAGATCCATGTAGTTCTGGTAAAAAGGGTAAACCTAATTTACTAAAGATTCATGAGTTTTTTCCTCACACCCTGCCAGCTACTATGCCCAAGTATAGCATATCTGATTGAATTACTCTGAGTATAAAATAGTGCCTCTACTGCAACTGGATTTGAGAAAGATCATCTCTAGTTTCAAAAGAAATAGAAATGCTGTATCTTAATTTACAATCAAATATAAATGTTTTAGTATGTGGGTCTAAAATTAACTGTGATGACAGTTTAATTTCTTCAAAGATTACACTGTACTTCAGCCATCCATGCTCTGTGTGCTTTTACGTACAGCATAACGCATTCCCTGCATCCTCAAAACACAGTGTGCAAGCAAAACAGATAAAATTGGAAAAAACAGAAAACCGATAGTGTTTCACTGGATATGGCACTGCTGATTTTGCTGCCACCTAAATTTGCAAGTGTTTGCATCTGTGTATGCAGGATTTGTTTTTGTTTGTTGTATTTTTTTCCTTTTTTTCTTTATTTTAATAAGAAATGCCTTGGCTTTCAGGCCCTAGCAGCTATAGAAGAGCAGTACAGTACATATTTACATGTATTATTTATTATTATTGCCCTCCTCATCCCCACAGGGCGATCCATGTCCATTCTCATGCTGGTGGTAATCAGGTGTTTGAGAAAGTGGCCTGGTTATGCCAGGTGTACTCCTTGCTCAGATCTGTTATTGCTTTAAGATGCATATGTAACAGACCAGCAAAAGCAGCAGCATTCCTGTCAGTCAGTCAGGGGTATTTTCCTTTACTGTCTGTATTATATGGACTAGCAATAGAGACAGGAGAGATGTTGGCAAAGGGAAAATTGAAGAATTCATCCTCTTCTTAGTCTACTGAGTTTAACATATCAATCACACAAGTTTTCCCACTGTTTCTTTCCTACTATTACATTCACTTTGAATCTGCAGCTCAAGGGAATGAGATTTTATGAAAACAGATATTGACAAATTATATTAACACACATCAGTCTGGAAGAAAGTTAGACAAACGTTGATGAGAACATACTGAGCAATTTAAAATGGCATTATTTAAGTGGGGGTTTGAACTAAGAGTAGTGTTCTATGAATTGTGATCTCAAGCAGATGTCTTTTCAAGTGGATTCAGAGTACTCAAGTGGTCTGTATAACAAACATTGGCTACTGTACTGAAGAGAGGAATGTAGTGAACTACATCACAGGGGTTTGTTCCTTACTATATTTGTTATATGTATCCTTGGCAAATGAATATAATGAATGAAATGTAGCTTTATAGATAGGCCTCTTTGGGAAACAAGGATATTAGCCTCATTAAGTGCCAGACAGCTCTGCTATTGTTTTATGCTCGAGAATGAGAGACTTTCCTTCTCCTCTGTTTCCTGAGTAACCCTCTGCCCCCTTCCTTGTTTCAGTGCATAGCCCTATGACTCAGGCTAAACGCTTAGATAACTCATTGGCCCCGCAAGGCTGGGTTATAATTCTTGTATATGCTGTACTGTTACAGTCCTCTTCACGTGGAATGACAGCACCTATGGGGAAAAGGGTGTTGCTATTAAGTTAACTTTCTTTAACAAGTCATTGGTCTGATCCAATGTAAAAATCAATGTTTTTCAGTGCTTCACAATGAAGAAGTATAATGTATTTTTTATGGGTTCTAGCCCTGAGCAGTCTTGTCAAAAGTGAGCAAAATATTGTTCAAAATCTCGTCTAATCAGAGGCTTATAAGTTTCACATGATGTTTTCCAAGTATCAAGGAAGCTAAATGATTCAAAATCTCTGAAAGAAAGAAAACAGTGAGTTGTTTGACAAAAATACTGGTTATAAGTTGCTTTAGTTGGCAGTTTTCTGAAAGGCATAAGTTTTGATTATTTTTTTTTTTAATCTACATTGAAAACTTTTGTTCACTGCAGGGATGGACAGAAATGAAACTAACAACTAACAATATTAAGTAAATGACTTTATGGTTTCCACAAATCAGGAGTTTTATCTGTCAGCAGAGTTCTAGGTCACTAAATAATGTAGAACAGCACTAATGTAATCTCAGAAAACTTAACAAGAGAAACACCTAAATTTTCACCAAGGTTTATTACTGGGAGAAGTAGTGAAAAATGTTTGCATAATTTAGGTCTGAGGTTGTTTAATTGTGTTTATTCTCTGCAGGAAAAAATAAATATTTAAGGACATAGTTCTATGGTGTTATGGTCATGGTTTGTGGGGGTTGAACTAGATGATCTGTAGAGGTCCCTTCCAACATCTACAATACTGTGATTGTGTGATTATAATACATGACATTAACCACTGTCTCATATTAAAATAATACAATATTTTAACACTATCCTGAACAGCAGGAGAAAAATGCCAAGAATTACCCTTTTAAATGTCCTCTCTATTAGTCATTTGGACATAATCTAGGTTTGAGAAATTCACCTCTGTTTTGTTGCATAATCAAAGGTCAAACAACAAAACTAAGTACTATACAAAGCACAGGGCTTTTTTTT
>VXAB01010288.1:6502-20651 GCA_013399175.1 Odontophorus gujanensis | reverse complement strand
CCCCTTCTTTTCCCTTTCCCCTTTACTTTCCCCTTTCCCTTTTTTCCCCTTTCCCCTCTCCCCTCCTCTCTCCTCTCCCAGAGATTTACAGCTGCCCATGAGCACAGAGTTCATCCACATTACAAATCACAGAACAGCATTAGTGAAAGCTCTGGGTGATGTCCAGGGCAGCACAAGGATTACAGTCTGAAGGTGACTTTACCTGGAGGTGCTCGTGGAATCAAAACACAAAAATCACAAAACTGCTGGGGGAAAAAGGAGTGCTTCTGTAAAGGGATCCACTCTGCCTCTATGGAAGGGTCTGTGCCTGGATGAGCCGCATCGAACTGATAGCAATCGGTCGTGATGTCCTCCTGATCACATCAGGAACCATCACACAGAGATAGGACGTGTCTGAAATGATCCTTCCCTTCTCCCTTCCTCACAAGGCAGCGTGGCAGTGAGATAAGTACTGAGATCTACAGCAAGATAAATACTGAGATCTAGAGCAAGATAACTACTGAGATCTACAGCGAGAAGTACTGAGATCTAGAGCAAGATGAATACTGAGATCTAGAGCAAAATAAATACTTAGACCTTGAGCAAAATAAATACTTAGACCTTGAGCAAGATGATAATTACGGAGTTGTAGAGCAAGATAAATACTGAGATCTAGAGTAAAATAAATACTGAGATCTGGAGCAAGATGAATACAGGAATTTGTAGCAAGGCAAATAGTGAAGTCATATGTGACTTAAGAAACCTTTTGCTGTGTTCTCCGTGATGGACGACTTCCCCAGAGCTCATTTCTTCACCCCATGACATTTATTTATTTTCCAAAACGTGTATACATAAGAGCTATAATTATTTTTTCCTGCGTGTGTTGTTTCATTTTCCTTCTAAATGACACAAAGATCATTTATACTTTGAAAACGAGTCAGTATCATAAGTGGTATTTCCACATCCTCCTGAGGGCACTCTTCTTGCAGGGGTTGTGACCATAACCTCAGTTTATAATGGGGGAACACATCCTGCCCCGCACCCTTGCTGTGCCTCACACTGCGCTTCCCTCAGCACCACAGCAGTGGATTCAATCCTTTATGATCCTAATGAGCCGTGGTGGAAGAGTGCAGTGACAGCCACAGCCAAAGTTTCACTGGAAGGGAATGAAATACATGGGGGGGGAGGGGGAAATAATAGGGGAAGGCATCGTTTTGTAGGGTTAAGAGCCACTTTCCAGCCTCAGGAATGGCATCCATTACCAAGGATGACAGTGGTGGCTTTGTTTTCCCATGTGCACAGGCTGTGTATGGCTGCGCGACCGACCAAGGCGGGGAATGCAAGCGGCGTGAAGGAGTTCATCCTCATCGGCCTCTCTGGGAATCAAGGAGTACAGGAGGCGTGCTTCGTGATGTTCCTTTGCTTCTACACGGTTAATGTGGTGGGGAACCTGCTCATCATCGTCACCGTGATGAGCAGCCGACACCTGAACTCCCCCATGTATTTCTTCCTCCGCTACTTGTCCTTTGTAGACATCTGCTACTCCTCCGTCACTGCTCCCAAAATGATGGTCGACTTCCTCTCGGGAAACAAAACCATCTCTTTCGCGGGCTGCGTAGCACAGCTCTTCGGGGTCCATTTCTTTGGCTGCACGGAGATCTTCATCCTCATCGCCATGGCCTACGACCGCTACACCGCCATCTGCAGACCCCTCCACTACACCGCCCTCATGAACAGGCGTGCATGTGGCAGCATGGTGGTGGTCTCATGGTTGGGGGGCTGCATGCACTCTGCTGTGCAGACTCTTCTGACCGCTCAGCTCCCCTTCTGTGGCCCCAGTGAAGTTGACCACTACTTCTGCGATGTTCACCCCCTTCTACGGCTTGCTTGCGCTGACACCTACACCGTCAGGGTCATCGTCATCGCCAATAGTGGGATGATTTCTCTGAGCTCTTTCTTCATCCTGGTTGCATCTTACGTGGTCATCTTGGTCTCCTTGAGAAGTCACACATCCGCAGGACGGCGTAAAGCTCTCTCCACCTGCGGGTCCCACATCACGGTGGTGGTGCTGTTCTTCGGGCCGTGCACGTTCACCTACATACGCCCATTCAGCAATCTGTCGGAGGACAAGTTCGTGGCACTGTTTTACACCATCATTGCCCCCATGCTGAACCCTCTCATCTACACGCTGAGGAACCAAGAGGTAAAGAGTGCCATGAGGAAGCTGTGGGGCAAAAGAGTGGGAAGCAAAAAGGGGAAGGCGTAGATCCCGCAGGATCTCCCACGATGATGGATTTTGTGCACATTGCCACAAGGATGCCTCCTGAATAAAAGTTTGCTGTTCACTCACTTTGTTGAAGGTTCATCTTTCAGTTTGGAGGGCACTGTAAAACCCGTGGTGAGCTGAGCTGACATCTCCTTCCTGTTCTCTTCTCAAAGAGCGTAGGGACGCTCTGTTCTCTTCTCAATGAGCATAGACCCCCGAGCTCTACCCTAAGCACCAGCAAATAGATGACACCATCAGGAACACCGCACGTGCTGTAGGATCTCAATGGGTTCTCCTTTAAAGCTCTGATGTGAGGCTGAGGCAGGCGATAGTAATGAAGATATTTTCCTCTCCTTTGCAGCATGCCAACTCTCCTGAGTTCCTCATCCTTCCCACCACCACCGCTGCCCTTCGGCTCGAGCTCAGATTCTTAGATTTAATTATAGACAAACACAGAGTCACAGATCTAGAGCAAGATGTCTTGCTGGCTTTACAAGACAGAGTAGTTGCCCTTTCCCTTGGAGACATGACTCAGTGCATCCATGGTTTGGAAACTCTTGCCACAGATGAAGCGATTCTTACCCATGTATACACACTTACACAAGGGAAGTGGTGTGTTGTGCACTGCCCACGTCACACACTTTTATCTCCGTGCCCACTGATAGCTCCCGACAAAGAAATCTCTGTGTGCTCGTGGGATGCCATTGCTCCTGGCTGTCCTGTGCTTCTGTGTAACTGACGAGATATTTCTGCCATGGTTTTCCCTCCCTGCTGTGCAGGTTGGCTCCTGCAGGAAGGTGAGAAGCGCAGATCAGAGTCACAGAGTTGTAGGGTTGGAAGGGGCCACTGAAGATCACTGAGTCCGATTGCCTGCTGAAGCAGCCCCCAGCCCAGGGTGCACAGTTCGGCATCCAGGTAGGACTTAAATGTCTCCAGAGAAAGAGACCCCACCACCTCTCTGTGCAGCTCCAGTGCTCTAGAGCCCTAGCCCTAGCCTTAGCCACTCTAATCCTAGCTCCTCTAACCCTAGACCTAGACCTAGCCCGAACCCTAATCCTAGCAACTCTTAACCTAGCCCTACCCTAAACCTAACCCTAGCCCCTCAAACACTAGCCCTAACCCTAGCCCTAGCTGTAACACTAGCCCTACACCTCTAACTCTCTCCCTTGCCCTAGCCACTCTAATCCTAGCCCTAGCCCTTGCCCTAACCCTAGACCTAGACCCTCTAACACAAGCCCTAGTCTAAGCCCTAGCCCTAGTCCTAGCCCTAGCCCTAAACCTAAACCTATCCCTCAAAGTAGCCCCAACCCTAACACTAATCTCAAACCTAAACCTAAACCTAAACCTAACCTTAGCCCTAGCCCTAGCCCTAAACCTAACCTTAACCCTGACACTAACCCAAACCCTAAACCTAACCATAACCCTAAACCTAACCCTAACCGTAACACTAACCCTAACCCCAAACCTAGCCATAGTAGCTCTAACCCTAGACCTAGACAGAGCCCTGACCCTAACTCTAGCCCCTCTAACCATAGGCTCTCTAACCATAACCCTAACCCTATCCCATCTAACCCTAGCCCCTCTAACCCAAGCCCTAGATCCTTTAACCCTAGTCCTAGCCCCTCAAACCCTATATCCCTAACCCTAGCCCTAGCCCTAGCCCTAGCCCCTCTAGCCCTTGCTCTAGCCCTGGCCCTAACTTTAGCCTTAGCCCCTCTAACACTGACCCTAACCCTAGCCATAACCCCCCTAAACCTAGCACTAGCCCTAGCCCTAACCCTAGCCCCTATAACCCTAGCCCTAGCCCCAGCCCTTCTAACACTAGCCCTAGCCCTAGCCCTAATCCTTGCCACTCTAATCCTATCCCTAGCGCTAACCCTAGCTCTAGCCACTCTAGCCCTAGCCCTAGCCCTTGCCCAAGACCTTCTAACCCTAGTCCTAGCCCTAGCCCTAGCACTAACCCTAACCCTAGCCTCTCTATCCCTTGGCCTTACCATAGCCCTAACCCTAGACACTGTAACCACAACTCACACACTAGCCCTAGCCCAAGCCTCTCTAATCCTAGCCTAAGCCCTAGCCCTAGCCCTAAACCTAACCCCTCAAAGCCTATCCCTAGCCTTAGCACTAGCCCTTCTAAGCCTAGCAGTAACTCTATCCCTATCCACTCTAACAGAAGCCCTAGCCATAGTCCTAGCACTAGCCCCACTAACCCTAGACTTAACTCTATTCCTAGCCCCACTAACCCTAGCCCTAGCCCATCTAACCCTAGCCCTAGCCCAAACCGTCGCCCCTCTAACCTAAACCCTAGACCTAGCCCTAACCTTAGCCCCTCTAACCCGAGCCCTAGACCTAGCCCTATCCCCTCTGACCCTAGCCATAGTCCTAGCCCTAGCCTCTCCAACCCTAGCCCTAACCTTAGCCATAGCCCCACTAAACCTAGCCCTAGACCTAGCCCCTCTAACTCTAGCCCTAACCTTAACACTAGCCACTCTAACAATTGCCGTAGCCCCAGTCCTAGCCCTAGCCCCTGTAACACTCTCCCAGGCCCTAGCTCTAGCCCCTCTAACTCCAGCCCTATCCATAGCCATAGCAACTTTAACACTAGCCCTATCCCTAGTATTAGCCCTAGCTCCTCTAACTCCAGCCCTATTCCTAACACTAGTCCTAACCATAGCCCCTCTAACCCTATCTGTAGCCTCTCTAATTCTAGCCGTACCCCTAGCCCTAGCCCCTCTAACCCTACCCATATCCACAGCCCTAGCCCAAGCCCGTCTAAACCTATCTCTAACCATAACCCAAGCCATAGCCCCTCTAACCCAATCCCTATCCCCTGTATCCCTAGCACTAACCCTAGCCCTAGCCCCTCTAACCCAAGCCTTAGCCTTAGCCATAGCCCCTCTAACCCTAGCAGCAGCCCTAGACCAATCCTAACCCTAAACCTAGTCCAAGCCCTAACCCTAGTCCCTCAAACCCTAGCCCTAGCCCTAGCCCTTCTAACCCTAGCCCTAGCCCTATCCCCTGTAACCCTTGACCTAGCCCTTGCCCCTCCATCCATAGACCTAGCCCTAGCCCTAACACTGTTATAGATGCTAAGAGAATGATACACACCAATCAATAACGCATTTAGTTCAGAAGTTATTGAGTAAGTAATAAATGAGCGAGACAGCGCTGGGCGGCTGGGGGTCTCCATTCCACCAAAGGCATGCAACGGGGGGCTTCCCGTCCCCTCTTTTTATTGTCTCTTACTTTCACATTCAAGTCTTATCTTCTTTTCTATCTGTGGCTATACTGGCTGTTACTAGGGGGTCATTCTCTGCCTCCTGGTGGTCGAGGTGATGAAGGCCGTAGTCTTCCTCAGCTCTGACCATGCACACTTACGAGGAGATTTTCACTTCTTTTTTTACAGTTTCTTAGAAGGTCACTGCTATCTGTTGTCCATTTTCCAGGTGTTAGAACTAAGCACTGTGGCTCCAACTTGCACAAACTACAAAGTTTCCAGACAAAACATAGATACATCTATTCTGAGACCTCTACAAACTGCATAGTTCTCAGAAAAAAACACTGACATATCTATCTCGAGTCGGTTTGATTAACAAGTACAGAATTTATTTTTATCACATCACACCAGTCCAACTCTGTTTGTGAACAACAGGTCTAGCACGGCACCTAACCTGGAAGGCTCTCTTATCAGCTGCAAAGGGAAAATGTCTTCCACATGCTCTAGAAACCGCCTAGACAGCTTTTTCTGTGCCGCATTGTTTCCCCAGCACACACCAGGGAAGCAGAAGTCTCCCGTGAGAACAAGGGCAACTGCACGATTTGTGCTGGACTCAACCCAGCTCCAAGTTCAGCAACGCTGAAACACTCTCTTACACAGAAAGTCACACAACCTTCCTCGCCTGTCCCCTCCAAAGAGTATAACCTCTGCCCTCCATTGCAGCGATACCGTCGTGGGGCTGATGGCAGCTCAGTCATAGTATGCCAGCTGCACAGCGGCTTCCAGCTCCTCCTGCTTGATGCAGATGCTGTATGCATTGGTGCAGATGCACTTCAGCTGAGTCATTGGGGTCATTACACACTCCAGCATTCTTCCCCTTCGTACCTAATTTGAAACCCTCAAGCTAGTGTAAAGCACTCTTGGCACTGCTGGCGACGTGTCTGTGGTGTGTCCGCGGAAGGGCGACAGAGATGGTGGCAAGTCTGGAGCACAGTCCTGTGAGGAGAAGCTGAGGGATCCAGGACTGATAAGTTCAGGGGAGGCTCAGGAGAGTCCTCATCGCTCCCCACATCTCCCTGACAGGGGGTTGTGGTGAGGCGGGGGACAGCATTTTCTCCCAGGCAAAAGCAACTGGACGAGGGGGAACGGCCTCGAGTTGCATCAGGGGTGGTCCCCGTGTGACATTAGGAAGAACATCATGTCTGAAAATGTGGTTGGGCACTGTCACAGGCTGCCCGGGGAGCTGGGGGAGCCACCAGCCCTGAAGGTGTTCAAGAACCATGGGGAGGTGGCACTGAGGGATGTGGGTAGGGGGCAGGGTCGGGGGAGTGGTCAGTAGCGGCACTTGCTGATCTCTGGAGGTCTTCACCAACGCTAAGGATTCTGTGATCCTGCCAATCGAGCCAATGACTGTAACAGGAGGTAATCAGCATCCAACAAAGCCTCGAGCAGGTCACGGGAACGCATAAACACGAGTGAGATTTTGATGGAACCACAGGCCCGGAGGCATTCCGGGGGTGTCAGGGGAGTGGGTGGGTTGCCCAGTGACTTCAGCAGTGCAAACACACCGGGTTCCAGCGGGGTTGGGTCCGGCGCTGGGCCCCTCACCCTCTGTGAGGTGTGATGATGTCACCAAGGGTGGCAGGGAGTGGCCATTGTGATGCGCGAGGTGGGGAGCAGATGAGAGGTGGCGGGGCTCAGGCCGAGCTCAGTGCGAGCTGAGGAGGTGTGTGGAGGACAGGAGGAAGGGGCTGCCTGAGGCTGCCCTGGGAGGAGGGGATCCCAGTGCTGGGGGGCTTGAGCTGTGATCTCACCCTCACCCCGCTTCTCCCATAGGCTTAGCACAGTGCGTAGAGGAGAAAGCTCAGCGCTGCTGGGACTCTGAGAGCGCTCACCACGGACATACACCATGTCTGCGGGGTCACAGGAGGCTGCCGGCTCGAGGGAGCAGGGTGAGAGCAACGTATCCCTACATGCAGCTCCCCACCCACCGCCGGGCAGAGGGGCGCTGGGGTCTGCCCGCTCTGGAGGTGGGAAGTAGAGGCAGGCAGGGGGTCCCCAGCCAACTCAGGCAGGGCCCCTCCGTGGTTGGGATGTGGCTGTGCCGGCACTGCTGGACCTGCGGTGCCCCTTCCTCTCCATGGCCTCAGGTCCTCACCCTCATCTGGCACAGCTGGCACAGAGCAGGTCCCTGGGACGGTCCCTGGTGGCAGCTGGCCCCAGTGGCAAGGCACTCACCGCTGTTGCTCTCTCCTCTCCAGCATGCATCCTGTGCGGCCGTGCAGATGGAAACTCAAGAATCCTGGGGCTCAAGTATGAGATGAATGGGATTTGTTTCCACGTCTTTTGTGTAGTGAGTTCCCTTGAGTCTCCTGCCATCTTCCTACAAGCAATGATTCTCCTTTCTATCTTTATAAGATCGTGTTCTTTCCCATTGCACAGGCATTTACCAATGGCCTCTGTAGACAAATAGAAGGGAACAACAAATATCGACGATTTTTCACTCATGATCTAATAAGAATAAGCAAGCAGACAGAGCAGACGGTGAGAACCAGACAGGAACAGGGAGCTTTGTGCCCACAGAGGCTTGGAAAGCTTACCCTGGTCCCAAGAAATCAATCCCAGCCTTTCCAACCCACGAAGTCCCCCACTTGCAGATGATGCCCGTTCACCGGGCAACCCTGCAGAGTGCGACCCAGCCGTGCCTGCATTCTGGGACCTGCCCAGTGATGCAGGGTCAGCTGTGTGCGCCCTGAGTCTGCTGCTGATGGGGGCTGCTCTGTTCTTTTCAGCACTGCATCACCTGTGGCAAGACAGGGGCCTCCATCACCTGTGCGCAGACAGGCTGTGGCCGCAGCTTCCATCTCCCCTGCGCCTCGGAGGGTGAATGTGTCACACAGTACTTCAATGAGTACAGGTAAGGGCAGCCAGGCCTCATCTGTGAGCCCCCAACCCCTGCTGTCAGCACCAGGCAAAGAAGCGAGGAAGGCACCGTGACATTTCCCAGCAGCCTGCCAGAGCCAGAGCCTGAGTCAGAGCCTGAGCCTGAGCCTGAGCCTGAGCCTGAGCCAGGGCCTGGGGCTCCTTGGTGTTCCTCTGCCCTCCTCGCAGCACATCTCACCTTGCCCACCCCTCCCATCTTCCCGCAGGTCCTTCTGCTGGGAGCACCGCCCGCAGCAGGCAGTGGAGGCAGTGCCAGCGCAGGACACCGTCTGCATCATCTGCGTGGACACCGTGGGGGACAGCATCTCCTACGGCACCATGGTGTGCCCATCCTGCCGACACGCCTGGTTCCACCGGGTCTGCATCCAGGTAGGAGCCCTCCCCTCCCCTCCCCTTGCCCCATGGGCACAGCAGAAGCTTAGCATCACCAGGCCGTGCTCACGCTCATGCCTCTTGTGTCTCTGCTGCAGGAACAGGCCATGCGTGCTGGGATTTATTGCTTCCGATGTCCCCTCTGTAATGGCAGGGGAAAGTTTATAAGAGAAATGTTTGAAATGGGAATCCGAATCCCAACGAAGTCGATGCCTTTCAGCCACCACTCAAAATCCGAGGGTGCAAGAGCTGTGGCTGCCCTTTCAGCCTCCAACTCTGCCAGCCAGCAGGGACTGGGGACATCCCAAGGCTCCTCAGAATCAGAGAGCAGCAGCTCCAGCATCCCCAACCAGGCACCACTGGGACCAGTTCACACTTCCCCTGTGCCTGAGATCAGCGACCCAGACTTGACCGGCCAGGGGACATCAGAGTCCTCGAGGCCATCCCGAGCAGATGGCTACAACCTACGACCCAGACAGGAAGGGTGGAGGACCTGGGCACGAAGGTGCATTCTGTTGGAGTGCCGCGAGTCCTTGACGCCGTCCCGAGCAGTTGTCTACAACCTACGACCCAGACAGGAAGGGTGGAGGACCTGGGCACGAAGGTGCATTCTGTTGGAGTGCCAGGTCCCAGATCCCCCAAGGCTGCCCCGAAAATACCGTGGGAGCAGGCAGGCACCAACCCCAAGTTCTGAGATCTACAGCCAACGGGCAGCAGCGAGGTTCTCGAGGGGTCGCACAGCAGATAATGGAAACCGATACGTGCGGCCAGCGAGGGCCCGGACACGAAGCCGCTCCCCTCTCCGACGTCGAGATGCATAGTTCCAGAGCCAGCCTTGTTGTTGTTGTTGTCCGTGGGAGTGGTCCAGAAGGATAGAGCCAGGCCAGGAGCAAAGCCACTCCCGGGTACTGTGTCAGGCCCAGAACATCAACAACCAACCCCAGCGATGCTTCAGGACAGCCGTGTGCAACACCCACACCCACGTGCTGGCTCGGGATGAGGATGCCAATAATGAGCCCCTAATGAGCCCACGCCCAAGTGCTGAAAGCACCGATCAGGGAACACTGGGCGTACACTCCATGACATCAAGGGCTGAGGGACAGATTCCTGCCCCTGGTGACTCCTGGACCAGGGATGTTGGAGTGCAGGTGGGGCCGCAAGAGTTGGAGGAGAATGCTGTGATAGAACTGGCAGGACATCCATCTGGTGCCCTGCATCTCCTGCCCCATCTACTGCCGTGCCTGAGTCCTCCAGACGAGAACTGAAAGATACAGCAAGACAGATCAGCTGCAAGCCCTGTCTCTATTCTCTGATTCAGCCAGCAATCCACAGAATCTGTGATGAGGCGAGGAAGGACGTGACATCAAGGGTGGAGGGCCACTTTCTTACCTCTTACAATTCCCATTATGTACAGGGAGAGCCCTGTGCCAACGCTGCCAGTGATGCCAGCATTTATCACAGCATGCTGGGTGCCAGGGACACTGCAGTGACGGCTGAGAACGTGCCCACGCTCTCATGTTTTTGCCACGATACCACGGAGGGTGTGGAAGCAGAAGGGCAAGGTGAGAGTTAGGAAGATGCTGCAGAGGCAGCCAGCGTGCCACCAAGCAGACCTGGCTCCTCACCTGGTGAGGTGAAGAGCAGGCCATTGGCTCCCCCTGAGGCTGATGATCCCCCAGACCCGAGGAGCGTTCGCCCACATGCGAGGAGGGAGCAGAAGCTGCAGGAGGTGAGTAAAGCACCTGCGATGGGCACTGGGTGTGAAACCTGGCAGAGGCAGGAGCGGCACCGGAGTGTGCACTGTGGGAGATGCCTGGTGCTGTCTCCTTTGCAGCCAGCTCCATGCACGAGGCTGGACATCCCCTCCATAAGCCCTGGCTCGCCTTCAAGCGAGGGGCACGGGAAGGGGCCCCCTTCCTGGAGGCGCGGGGATGCCGGTGGCATACAGGGCTGTGGTTTTGCCCCCCCACACAGGTTCCCGCAGAGGCCGGAGGAGGAGCACAGAGCTCCGAGTGCTTCAGAGAGACACCAGAGGATGGCCCAGGTACGTCCCCATGCAGAAAGCCATCCCAGGGAGGAGCCTGCTGCCGTGGGCTGGCAGCAATCTGTGCCCTGTCATTCTGAGCTCAATCCTCCCAGGGAAATTGCGTGGTGCTGGGGGCAGGCAGGGCCTTGCCTCTGCCCCTTGCCTACAGCTCTCTGTCCCCCACAGGTACCGCAGCTCGCCGCCGGATGCCAGCTGTCATCAGGAGGGCACTTCGGGTTTTGTGCAAGGCTTTCACCTGCAGCAGCACGAAGGGACGGTGAGAGGAGTGGCACCAGGCTGCCAGCACCACGCAGCTTCCCGGAGATGGCAGCTTCCATCCTGTGGGTGCAGAATGATGTGACGATCAGCTGATCCTGATCCTGTCTCCTCCACGTCTTCTCCAAGACGCAGAGCCCGTGTCGTGGGCACTAGGGACAACAGACTCCAAGAGCTTGCCCCAAGACCTCAGGAACCTGACATCTCCAGCACGTGGCAGCGTGAGCAGAGAGCGGGGGCCAGCCCTGCAAGACTCAGCACCCATTTTCCTGCCACTGCATTCCAGACCCAAGCCTGGGAACACCTGTAAGATGAACCCGGGGGCAGGCCACCAAGGCTGCTGAGATAGCTTGGATAGATGCTCAGCAGGGCACCAGAGACACTGGTGCAGCATCTACACCACAGAAGGGCTCGGAAGGGAAGTCAGGTCCTGCAAAAGAGCACAACAAGGACAAGAAAGCAAACTTGACTCGCTGATGTGACTGGACTGAAATGACAAAGAAACGTTTCCTAAGACATTGCAGCCAACAGAACTGACAATCTGATTGAGTACAAGGTGCTCAGCTCCAGCATTTATCTAATCCTTCCAAATGTTCTTTGAAAATGTTCTGTTGGACATAGTTGAACCAGAACTCTGTGTAAGAACTAAATGTGTGTGTTCCATCTAAAAACAATAAAAATTCCATAAACCCAGCTGAGTGCGAGGCTCTTCCAGATAACTTCCAGTTAACCCAAGTGCATGGTGCATGGTTAACAGAATGCATAATACCAGATAGAACTGTAGCCACGATATTTTCCCAATGGTTCAGTTAGAAAGATTATCGTGATGCATTCACGCCCATGTCAGGATCTGGCTGCCTCCCCATGTAATACCAATTGGTCCTGGGATTCTTTAGCAGTGGGAATACTGAAGAATGCATTTGCCAAATCTAGGAGACAACAGGAAGTTTTAATTTCTGATCACTCATTTTGCCAATTAACTAAGATGAACAGAACAAAATTCAGGTGCAGCTGGAGGTGCCCATTTTGGGGCAGTTAGTGGGGATGACAGTAGATAGAATAGTCCAAAGCCAGAATGCGAATACCTTCTACATTATCCATCAAAGTTATTTTTATCATTTGAAGTCTGAAACCTGCACTGAGCTAAGTATGCAGCACAGGTATGGAAGCACTGATATTTTTGTGGCTGAGAAAGTCGTTTTCTTTGGTATCTAAAAATGTGAGTTTGCACATTTTCAAATGAGAGGAATTAAGTACAATTTCCTCACGTGATCTTACTGAACTCTAATGTACAGGAACATTACGAAGGGCCAAACAGGTTGGTTCTGTTGGCCATGGAGACTCACGGACATCTCCAGGGAGATGGGGAGAAGAAAATCACATCCTCTCCTGCTGAGATGGGCTGGTCCCCTGGGACACAAGGATATCATGCAAGCAGGCAGCGCTGCAGAGAGACAACTGTGCCCTGGAGCAGCTCCTGTGCACCACGTATTAAGGCTGGGGGCATGATCTGCAGGTGACAGAGGGAGAAGAGAGAAAGGAGAGAGAGCTTCCAGGTTGTGTGGGGTGTGAGCAGGCTGTCAGCTCACTGGAGCAGCATTACTCACAGCCTTTAACACAGGAAATCCTTTGCTGCAGGCAATGCAGCTGCTTTATCCTGGAGGGATCACTAAATCAGGGATATCCCATGGCAGCTCAGGCTGCATATGCTCTGTGTTTCTTTATCATGGCAAATATCTGCTCCAGCTGAGGGCTTCCCTGCTGCAGCATCAGAGCTCAGCCTGCCCAGGGAGCTGCCCAGGGGCAAAGAGCTCACAGCTACATTGCACCAAAAGGGATTTTACACAAGGAAGACCAATACTGGGATCTTCTGCTACGTTCTCTATTTTCTGCTTCTAGGTGAGTGCAAAGAGGTAACGTGTGAAACAGAACATCACAGATCAAGTTTGAGCACATAGCTGAGAGTCCTAAAACGAATTCAGTCTCTCTTCTCCTTATGAACATTTTTTTTCTTTGCTGAATCAACTGGGATTCTCATATGTTCCCTTTCTCACTTGCAAACATGGACATGCACCTCGACTGTGCCCTGCCAGCGGGAAGGGTTCTGAACAACAAGTAGGAATGCACAGAATCTGAGCTGTCATCTGTAAATTCCGACAGGGAAAAGACAAGGAAACACTTCCCAGGAGAAAATCTCCAGGCATCAGATGGATGATCAGGGAATGAAAGTGAGAATTTAGTCTTTTCGAAGGAAGAATTCACCAGAAGAAAACATAGAGGTCCCTTTAACACGGACGCCTTCTTCAGTTTGGTTCTGCTCTTTCATAACATTTGGGATTGTAGTTTTCTGGTCTGAAGGAACCACTGAAAACTGTTTTAATTTCGGTGGGGCGTTGGTATGCAGACCCATTAATTATTCAGTATTCCACATCTGAACGTCGTGTACAACAGTGGG
This sequence comes from Odontophorus gujanensis, assembly GCA_013399175.1. Taxonomy (NCBI): domain Eukaryota; kingdom Metazoa; phylum Chordata; class Aves; order Galliformes; family Odontophoridae; genus Odontophorus; species Odontophorus gujanensis. The sequence continues at coordinate 7,117 of VXAB01010288.1, read as the reverse complement.
AGTTACAGAGTTAATGCTCTGGCGGGCAGAGCTTGCTGGGGTGCGCTCTCTCTCGGTTTGAGCCGTGGTGTAAAGCACATGTGCTTCCCCTGCCGTGTAAGATCTCACATTTTGGACATTACTCTCGCTCTCGTTTTGTTTGATTTTTGGATTTATTAAATTACCGTTCCTCCTCAGATCGTTGTTGTCGGTTTTTTTTTGTTAGACCCATCTGCTACCTCCTTACCTTCCCCCCTCTCCGGGGATAGAAAAGAGATGGGGAAAAAAAAGCAAAGAGTCTTTGCGGAAAGCAAGAGAGAGATCGTCACCACTGAGATTCCAACATTCGTTGGAATGTTGTGAGATTCGTCGCTGAGATGTTGGTCTTCAGCGGTGATGGGTTGTGGTGACTGACCTCCACCCCGACATCGTTAATCACAACCCTTCGGCTCCGTTCCTAATCCATCCAACAGTCCATCCTTCAAATCCACACCTCTCCAATTAAGGGAGAAGGGCGCAGTGAGGGACCACGTCAAAGGCTTTGCAGAAGTCCAGGCAGATGACATCCACTGCCCTTCCCCCATCCACCGAAGTTGTCCCTCCATCACAGAAGGCCACCAGATTGGTCAGGCAAGA
>VXAB01010287.1:0-89112 GCA_013399175.1 Odontophorus gujanensis | reverse complement strand
CGGGGCCGGGGCCGGGGACGTGCCGTGCTGTGGCGTGACAGGGCCGTGACAGGGCTGCGGCTGCTGCCGTTGCCGCCGTTAGGGTGAGAGAAGCGAGATACATCATCTTAGAGGTGCCTTGAAATAGGAGTGCAGGAGGCTGCAAACTTTAGCACTGAAGACTTCTCTGCCTTTGTTCTCTCTGAGCCTCCACTGTTAGGCAACGGCGGAGCAGGTGCACTGAGAGTCAGTCATCTTTCTTCAGCACTACCGCTTCTGATGCTGTAGCCTGTACCGTCTGGGAAGGGGGTGGTGCGGCATGAAAGACCTTTTACCCTCTCTAAGCTGATGTGGTACTGAGTAAAGAGTAATCAAGTTTGCAAATAATTCCTGATTCCTGAGAACAAACAGGAGTTTTGTTATTAACTTCTAGAAACAAACTTTTCTAGAGAGGACAAAACAGCTCAGCTGCATTCAGCAGAATCTGTGAGTAAACTTGTTTTTGAAAAAAGCTGATGTATGCAGGTTACAAATCGATCACAACGCATAATTTTCCCAACCACTTGTGACAGAAACACTAATATCCCGTAATGGAATCTGATATGCAGGCTTTTCCACAGCTCTTTAACACCAGCAACAACATATGTTTCCCTAGAGAAACAGAAAACTATTTCTCAAGATGACTGTGGGATATGAAATTGAAGGACTAGCAGATGAAATGATTTGCAAAATAAAAAGTGTAATAAAATACACTGCAAAAGCAGATAAGATGGAAAGGGGAATGGATGACTAAATGAGGATGCAAAAGCAATCAGAAATGGATGTTTATAAGGATATTAGTGAGTAGATGGCCTAGATTTAGTAAAAGGTGGGAGATAAGGGCAGCAATTTCTACTCTAATTTCTTGTGATGTTGCAACATCACAAGAAGGGTTCAGTCACCACATCCAGCTAGTGTCAGAATGTTGATAAAGTGTTTTACCTTGTCCTGCCCAAAAGGCAGGGAGGCCTTGTTAATTGATAATTCACTTTCTAATCATGTTTGATCTACAGAAATATTTCATTTCTTTGACTCTCTTTAGTTTACTTTTGAAATTGACGTCAATTAAGCATTGCAGCCTAAATTGAATGTAAACAAGTGCAAATGAAATTGTTTACATTTCATTAAGCTATATGCTAATTTTAGCATTTTAATAGCTGGAGGGTGGAAGAAGGGATACAAGTTTGACCCTTCCTGCTATTCAGTGTTTTGCCAGCAATGACCATGACTATATGGAACTTTATGCTGATCACGAGACGTCCTTTTGACAGTGGGAACTACAGGCTGAGCAGAGGTAGCTGAAGGATGCATCTTGATAGCATTACAAAGAAGCATAAAAAAAAATAATCAGATTGTATCTGTCTTTTATCATTGAATGTTTTTTTGTTTTGTTCTGTGTTTTATATGTATATATATGTGCTATACATATATTTGCTATGTTTTCCCTTTAGCTTGTAAAACCCTTTCTTCCTTAGTAATATGTCACTTATGAGAGCTGTCACTTTTGGACACTACTTCTATATAAAGGATGGCTAGAAGAGAATCCAAAGGAGAACACTAGGAACAAGTAGAGAGTTTCTGAAGGGTTTCTTGTGACAGTAGTGTAATGTGCCATGACTGGGAGTTCTTCTAAAGCCGTTTGAGAGGAAAATGGAATCCATATTAAGACAGTTGCCACAAAGAATATGGTGGTGTGTAAATAAAGTGATTGGCTTATGTTACAACTCGTTTAGGTCAGATGCTGTAAAAAGCTTCAACAGAAGGGATGCTTGGGCACTAAAAGACATGCGTACTAGAAACTAGAATCCTTGAAAGTGAGCAAGGCTTATTTCAATATTTGAATGTTTTAGTAAGCATTGATTTTGATTTGGTGAGAGTGAACTAGAAGACCCTTTTGTCTTGTACAATTCTGATATCTCAAATTTAACTATGCAGGTGAAATGCATTTGTATTTACAGAGAAAAATACTGCTTTCCTAATGACTGTTTTATATGTGCAGCTTTCCTTCAAGCTTACAAGCAACTATACATGAGCTGGAGAGAACATCAGCTTATAAAATTAGAAGAATTTTCATGTATACACTGCAAAACCTAAAGATCTGATCAAGAGAAGCTAAGCCTGAGCTTATATGTTAGTCATTCTCTTAAGTATAAACAAACAAGTGTTCTGGCCGTTGTGCAGGTTTACGGCATGTTCATTTTATGACTTAAAGAGAAGAATAACATTAAACAATAGAATGTAAGTGGAATTCTAGAGTCTTAGCCTATGCAGCAATCATTGTTGCTGAGGTATTTCTAGTGAGTCCTATAGGATATCTTTCATCTAGGAAGAAGTTGAGTTTTGTAATAGAATCATAGAATGGTTTGGGTTGGAAAGAACTTTTAAGACTGTGTAGTTCCAACCCCCTGTTGTAGGCAGGGCCACCTCCCACTACAGCAGGTTGTTCAAAGCCCCGTCTTGAGCATCTCCAGGGTGGGGGTGTTACATAGCTAATGCAGTGTTGACTATCTTCATGAAGGAGCTTGTCAGAAAGATATAACATGGCAAGGTAGAAGTTGAATGATTTATGTATTTTTTGTTGTTTTGTTTTTGTTTCATGGGGCAGAAGATCTTATGGCAGATAGTAAATAACTGATTCTAAAAAAAAAAAGAAAAGAAAAGAAAAGAAAAAAATTGATCTTCATGGCAGTGCGAGTGTATTTAGTTGAATCTTGTTNNNATTTTGTTGAATCTTTTTGGAAAATGTTTTTCCAGAAAGGGTGCACAAAAAAAAAAAAAAAAAAATCGGGGACTGTAATTGTGGTTTGTCCCTGAGAAGTGCTGAGCACAACATTTTATCCATTGTTTATGTCAGTGCAATTCACTGAGTTTGAACTTTTTAATCCATGATTGCCATGTGCCAAAATCAAAGAGTGACAGCACTAGCAGTTGACAAACTCTGAACACAGAAATGTCTGAAGAGTAATTTGATCACAAATATGACGGCTGCTCTGATAGTAATGACTCCTACTTTATTCTCTTGGCCCACATCAGAGGCAGATGTTGGTGGTATGACAGTAAGGGCTGAACCTTCCCACCAATATCCCAGTATCCCAGCATGTTGATGCCATGTGACAGATAGCAGCTGATGGGCAGTCTGACAGAATGGTGTCTGACATGGAAGTGCGTATGAGACAAAGGTGTGTCACGGAATTCCTCCATGCTGAAAAAAATGGCACAGAGTGGGTGTGAGCACAATGAGGCAGTGCGTGGTGTGTTTCAGTGGTAATGACAGCAACTAAATAATGCCTGTCTTTCTGGGATGAGCTAAGCATTTGGATTTTTTGCAACATCAGTGTGGTGCAATTTATGAGGATTACAGTTCTGATTAAGGATTGGAATAGATTTTTCCATCATTTATATAACTTACAGAACATACAAATGTTTCTTTGTCATGTTGAACTGTCTTGCCATTTTACTGGATAAATAAATTGAAATAATGCAGTGAAACTATGGTCTTTGCTAAGGTATTAAGATGCAAAGGTGTTTTCATCTGTGGCCTTTTCCTTTGATTTTGACAATATGAAGAGAACTCTGTTAGTTATCTTCAAGGCCAGAACTACTGTTGTGTTCCAGATTTATCCCTAGCATCACTTGAGAAAAAAAATATTGTGTGTCTCAGACTAGAACATGGACTGATTTGGAGTCTAGTTCTTAAGGCCTTTTGTCTTCCCATTTCATCTTAGCAAATCTGTGTTTCTTAGAGCTTCTCGAACTACAGGCTTGAGAAAGACAGTGCATCTTGATCTACATGATGCTTTTGTTGTGGCTGGAAGTTGACACTGACCATCCTGCAGGTCTGCGTGTCTGAAGTACAGTTCTTTAGCTGTGCAAATACTTGGAACATAGATCTGACTGTTGCTAGTATCAGTCCTCTTCACTATAAAAGATTAATGGCATGTATTGATCAGTGAGAAGAAACATGAAGTGCCAAAGCAACTGAATGAACAGGCAATTGTGAAGCAAAAGAAACTGTGTTTTGCTTATGACCTTGTATTTCATATTACATAAAACATGTTGAACCACCTTATATATTTTAGCATTGTATCTTCTTTAAGAATTACATCTTCTAGCAAAATCAATGTGCCTACAAATTTCTACAACTTAATTTTTTATGTAGTCAAAATATAGCATATATTGAGAATATGTTCAGCCAGGATTATGTCTATCAATGGAAATGACCATTTCATCTCTCCATGGAAATAATGAACATAGTATACAAAGTTGTGGATGGTTCTATATTTTAGCTTGCTTTTTGGGGAATCTTAAATGTAAATAAGAAGTAATTTGTTGGTACCAATGTATCTTTATGGTACACTGGAAGAGAAATTATGACATAGTAATACATACCTTAGAGTTTGAACTCCTGTTACCAATTCCTACGAGAATAATGCTTTCATTTTGTAATTCATGTTAACTAGTTAACGCTTTGCAGGCATGTGAAAACAAGTTATAATTAAACCTGCACTTTGCTATCTAGTGTATCCTTAGGAGCTCTTTTGTTTATTTTAAAGCATATCTTAAAGACCTATTGATTAAAGTGTTTAAATTCTTTGTAGTATTTCTAAACATAATTAAAGTATGCAATTGATACCTAAGCATGCCTATCAACATACAGCTGAGACAGGATTAAAAAGCAATATCAGAGCATAAGAATCTGGAAACAAATCTTAGCTGCAGATTTAAGGCCCACAAGAAATAACAAGCCTTGAATGATATCAGTCCAGAGGGAGAATCCTTCATTGATCAGATTTGCTTATGAAAAGGATTACAGTTTAGCTACTTTTTGCAGACAAGGAATGTGGAAAAGGTTGTATCAACTGCAGAACTTTTGAGAGACTTTCCATTTAGTTTAAAATCAGGAAATATGAGCCAAAGTACTATTTTCTGAGGGGAGGGAAAAAAATACCTAAAGCATAAAACAACCCAAAAATATGCAGTTTGAAGAAGGAAGATACTGTGAATTAAAACCAACAAAATAATTAGCATGTCCTGGATATCATATAGCTTCAGATGTTTTGTCTCAATTGCAACCGTTCCTAAAGTATTTGGGGATGTTTTTGTAGGTATAATTCTGAGCATCTGAGGTCACTGAAGTTTGAAGAAGGGTCATGCCAAATGAATCCACATTAATCAAGTTCATGCTCTCCCACTAGTACAGCAGATATAATTTTAAAATGAAATATTAGAAAATAACACTATACTAGAAAATATCTCACTTAGCCAAAAAGCAGATGTGTGTAATAGAGGGCATTTACTTTCAGCTTCACATATATCTCTGTACTAGGACATTTAAATAAACCATTTGCTTTTTAAAAATTATTTATCTGTATCCTTGGCTTCCAGCTCACATATACAAATATGAGTGGCATCTATATAGTAGAAATAACATGAATTGCAGGCAATCGTATATGTATTTGAAGTTCCATACCTTCTGGGTTTCAGAGCTTCCACTTCTGTTTTTGTAACTACCTCTGCCTTCACACAAACTACCCATGCACACTACCCAAGGTAGTGCCTTTGAAATAGAAGTGGAGATATTCATTGTTAGTTATATTGTTTTCCACATAAAGCAGTTCAGTTGACTGCTGTCTACTCTACAAGTGCTATATTTCATATAAACTCACTTCAGCACTGGAACCAATTATGTGAGTAAGGTACAGTGGTTTATGTTGATACAAGTGTACTTACTGTTTTTTCTAAGGTTATAATGAGTAATAAAGGTTGAATGCAACAGACTGTTAAGTATACTGCCTTACAAAAGCTGACTCAGCAGATTATTATGTATGTAGTTCATTTACAAACAGACTTCAAGTGTTTATAGAAACAGAAGGTTAAGTAGGTTCTTCATTTGATCTTCCTTTTGGAAATCCACGGATCAAATTCCCACTAGATGTTTTGGATCACAGATTTTTAAGAAATAATCCTGATAGTGATTATTTATCCTACCAGGATGATTTCCTACCTAGTATTATTATCCNAATGGCCTGCCTAGGGAGGTGGTTGAGGCACCATCCCTAGCGCTGTTCAAGAAGCGTTTAGATGAGGTGCTAAGGGATTTGATTTAGTAGTTTAGTGGGTAGGGATGGTGATAGGAGGATGGTTGGACTAGATGATCTTGTAGGTCCTTTCCAACCTAATGTATCTATCAATCTATGAATCTAGTGTGAGTGTGAATGAGAAAGTATCCCTGTGGATGATCTCTGTAAGTATGAATGGGTGCTCATTCTGAAATTACGTGCAGAAAGCTACTTATAAACAATTTTTGTACGCTCAGAATAGTCTTTGTATATTATAGCAATAATAAGAACACATATTCCATTGCAAGACTGGACTGTTAGAGGAAAAGCAGTGTCTCTGTTTGCAAAGGTCCAAGCACTTGCCTTGAAGACTCAAATAATTTTCCTAATAAAAACAATAACTTTATTTCTTCTACTCTCAATAGGAGCAAGACGTTGGTTACTTGACCTTTGTATTGGTCTTCCCAGCAACTAAGATGGATTCACTCATCTTTACAATATGTTGATGAACTATCACAAAAAATACAGTTGCTGAATTCCTGTCTGTCCAAAATTTGTATACTCTTGAGTACTCTGACTCATGCTGTATCATGCACGTGCACCCTTTAACAGTTGCATACCTCATCCATGGCCAACATGGAAATGCAAAGCAAACAAGTGAAGTAGTTTTGATATGTCGGTCTAGTCAAAACTGAACAACCAAAGTGACAGGAGGCAATTATTTACACATCACATAGCCAATGCAACTCTAGGAAACTAACTGTGTAGCCTGGGTGTTTTTGGAATGCGTATTTTACTTTTGATTTTTGTCTGAATTAACATTACAAGACACTGTTACTCTGCATGGAGAAGTTTCCAGTGGGGGAAAACAAAACATCATCTGTTGGGAGACAGCCAGCTGACCCTGAAATACTGTCACTCAGACTGCTCTCTTCAGCATATCTTGTTCCTTGCCCAGGAGATCATTTCAGTAATATTGTTTCAGGATAACTGGAAGCCACAGTCCAAGAGTGAGAGTGGATTTAACAGCACACACTGGTGACTCAGGAATATTTTATACATAGGCATATGGCAACAGATTGGACTATAATGTGATAGTATGTGCTGGAGTTCTGTCTGTTTAAATGCCCTAACTTACTGAATTTCAGAGTAGAAGTACAGTCAACATTTTAGTTTTCAGGCCAAAATAGGCACCTGAGGGGAATCAGAAAAAAAGATTTCATGGAGTCACAGAAGCTCATGGCTGATCAGTAACAAACAGAAAAATCAATCTTAGGTTCTGGGGTAGTGGAGAAAAGAAGTGGCAGGGGTCATTAAGAATTTTTTAGGATTTTGTTATTTAGAAGTGATTAAAAGCAGGAAGGTAAGGACTGGAAATGAATCTTCAGGGCACTAAATAGAAAGGATGACTGGAAAAATCAAATCAGTCTGTGGAAAGGAGTGAGACTGTAGAAAGAAGAAAGAGAAAGGTCAAAGAAGTTCTGAGGTATTGTGTTCTTACACACAAACTATCATGCCTTCAGTTGACATAGGACAATTCCATCTGCCTTCATCACTTCCCATTGTCCTCTTCTCCCTACACAGCCTACTCCTGTTAAGGGCCTAGGTGCTTTCTCCTTGCAACTTTCTTTCATCCACTCTCATCCTCCAAAGAAGCATTGACTTGGCTCTGCACAGACCGGGTGGTAAGGATGGCCGGAACTGAATAGCCAGTTTGTTGCCACTTCTGGCACAGTAGCCCAGTCTTCACACTCTTCCAACTGTTTCACCTCCAGCAAATTCAGTTCCCCTTGATCTTGCAAAACAGGTATCAAGATGACATGCTATTGTTTACTTTGGCTGTGCGTTTTAAGTTAAACTTGCCAATGGCCACTGGTACTGGTGAAAAAAAGCTGCAGATTTCATCCGATTTCACGGAGTAAAACTTGAATAATTTCTTAGCAGACCTCATTTTCTCTGGGTGTTCAAACGAGGGTCAAAAGAAGCACTTGTTACCTTTTTTATTTTATTTTTTTTTTTTTGGCAGAGCTGTTTGGATGTTGATGGTATTTGTACAGCAATTTTAAGATGCCTGCTTCAGCTACTAGACTATACAGCAATATATACATTGCTAGGTTCCTCTTTATTGTTCCCTGCAGATGAATATCTTTGAGAGATTTTTCTTCCCCTTTCAAACAAGGCATAATTACAATCAGGATAAACCACATGTAAGCCTTTGGGGAAAATTCTGTTGTAGCAAGAATTAAGGACATTATTGACTGAACCAGATGGGCAGCATTATGCTATTTAAACAATTTCATTTGCATATGTATGCTGTGCAAATATAGGTGTAAAAACAGATAAAGGCAAAGCTGGCTATAACCTGGTAGCATATTAACTGTCATTCAGACTTTTAAAGTGTAAAAAGTAAATAATGAATTCTTCATGTAAGGTCATAGATTAAGGCTTATTGCCATTTAACAAAGGGACAACAACTTAATTGCCCCAGAGCATAGTTCATTATTGGGAAAGCATTCAGTCTGGGAAGAACAGTTTGCAGTGCTATCATTGGCTCGTTCATATTGGGATATGTACCAATTTAATAAAGATGTTAATCAGCTATTATAGCAAGTGTTGAATTTGCCCTTTCTGTGGGCAAGGGCAGATCTGTGTTAACAATTTGTGTGTGAGATAATTACAATTAGTCACCATACTTAAAAAGATATGGTGCATTACTACATTAAAGGATAAATTCATTTAATATCTTCTCACCAAAGAGATTTTATCTATTTGACAAACCCTGCAGTCCTGATTTTAAGTATCAGCAGGGAATCTTAAAAAAGATGTTCAGTTGGAACACACAAGTGAGTTGTCTCTAATCAGGGCATCTGTTTGCACTCCTCAGCACTGCCTCTCACTTTTCAGGCTCTGTTAATCTGCTCTGGGACTTATGATGGAGAAACTCATGACTAGTTTTCTGTCAGGATAATGCTTTCTCCCAGTAGACCTTCTGCAACATGTTTGTACCATTAAATATTCATTAATAAATTGCAGACATTAGGAAATGAGACCAATTCCCTATACTTTATAGTAAAACCTAATTACAAACTAAGAATAGAATGTGCGTCTCCTTCGTGGGCTCCTTATTTTATATAATCATAAATGACTAGCTACTATTCCACATTGTTATTCAGAGAAAATTGCAGGTATGTAGTTAACAGGGAAAATTAACAGTTTTTATGTCAGCTTTACTTAACTGTAATCCTGGATAAAACACTTTTTGTTGTACGCTCTTCAAATGGTGGTCACAGTCTATCCTTCTAAACCACTTATAACTTAAGTTGTTGTACCTAATCACAACACCTGTACTTCTGTTTGCTATTTTTCTCTATTGGGTTGCCCTTAGATGTAAGTGCCAACATATTTCTTGGAGATAACAAAAAACATAGGTCAACATATTTCATAGACATCTGGGACATTTGCCTGGTCTGATACTAAGTAATGCAGGTCTCTCTTTTTGAGGAACTTGAAAATTTCTATCAGGGAGTAAATGCTATACAAAAAGCCACCATTACCAGCGAAAGGAAGTATTTTGAGATTTTTTATTTCAATTAGTGTGGAAATTTTGTATTACCAGTCAGCTATTTTAATTCTTTTGCATGTAATCCAGAAAAAAACATCAGGGCAATCTGGAAAGATGCAAGAAGGCAGGAAGGAACATGCTTTTTTACGCTATGCATGCTCCTTGAAGAGATTGGAATATAAAAAAGTAGTAAACTACTACATAAACAGACATAAACAGACTCTCATTGACTTTAATTAGCCTTGGATTAAGTCCTGAACTACTGTAGCTTCTTACTGGCTAATGAGGTGGAGTTAGGGATTTTCCAGTGCTTTCAGTCTGTTTTATGAGTAACTTTTTTATGAGTAACCTATGTAAACCAAAAGAGAATCTATGTTTTGAACTCTGATTTTTAAGAAAGTTATTAATGAATGAATTTAAAACACCCTATCTTTTCAAATTTGACTTAATGAATAAATGGAGTTCTTACAATCATTAAAGATGTTTTGGGAGATAATCAGGGTTTCCAAGCATGACTGAATATCAGTGCAATGGAAACAACTAGAGTAGAATAGGAAAATCTTTGTATCTCCTGTGTCAAAAAAAAAAAAAAAAGCCAACAAATTAGAAAATTAATAAAGAGACAAAATCTGAGATGTAAGGAAAAAGGGATCCAAGTTATGTTCAGTGATGTACTTATTAACATAGATTTTTCTTGGATAGGATTGCTTATCTGAAATTCAGCTTTTGGAGATTGACTGAAACAGCAAAGCCATTTTTGTCACCTGAGCGATAATAATAAAAATCATAGTTGGTACACTCATACAAATAGCTTTTACTTTTCTTACAGTTTGTACACTGAAAGTGTCACATCTGAATTTATTTTTTTTTAAACCTTCATTACCTACCTTATTAGCAGCTACCATACCTGTGTGTGTGTTATAATAGCTGTGAAATGAGCAGTGTATATAGTATGCAACAGAAGAGATTTTCTTGCGCCTGTCAGTACTTCTTGTACCTCAACCATGCAGGATAGCTGAGGGCTATTCCTAACATCTGATGTTCTGAGACAGTTTGGAAAAAATATTAGCCTCATCAATAAATTTACCATCATACTTGTGTGCTGGCAATTATCCACAGATACTCTCAAAAATTTTTACATTTGTAAATGCTTTACAATATAGATTCAGCCATTGCTGTTTATTTCTCTATTCTACATGTAACAAGGGCTACAAAGGAAAAGCAGGACAAGGATGTGAATATTCTGAGTCCATCTGGGAGTATCCTTGGTTCGGAATAAATTGCATTTCTCCTTTGATCATCTTTCATTTAATTATTAGGATGGTGAAAAAATGGCAATTAGCTGACCTGCAAAGGAATGAAGGGAATAATAATTTAACAGCCAGTGAGAGATCCCTCAGTCAAACGGAGTCTCAGATCAGGTAAACATTTTTTGAAAACTCATTGAGATCTAAGTACTCTGTGTGCTAGTCCATAGAATTCAGCTATGGGAGCAGGTCCCAAGTATGCTCTATAGGGTCCTCTGATGCCATCTAAAGTGTTCTTCTTTTATTCCTTTGGGGAAGAGGGTAAGCAGCCAAAGTATAGGCTTCTACTCTTTAACTCATCCAAACAATATGTGGAAGGTATTCCTGCTCTATCTTTTTTCTATTTTACTTCCACATGAAGAACAGATTTAACTCATGTCTGATTTTTGCAGTCTTGACTAAGAAATTAAGGCTCTTTTTATAAGTAACGAGAAATTTTATCACTTAACTTCTGTGTGTAGTGTAAGAAAAAAAACAAAGGTATGTTAATTCATCAATGTGTAACTGTTAATACCTGCTGAGAGATTTAAGAGCAAGGATTAACTTTACTCTGAACATGTGAAAAATCATAAGTAATGGTACTAAAATAATCAGAAACTGGGAGAATAATTTGAAGTAGATCTACCATTCCTGATATCGCCCCTGCTACAGATCGGGAAGCTGTGACAATGGGCAGAACATACCCTATGGATTCAGTCTCCAGACAGTTTTCAGTATACCACAGCAGATGACTCATAATTCCCATGGAGAAGGGGTAGATGGGAACTACAGTTTTGTCAGTTCTAATTTCATTTCAGATAACATTATGTTACTATCTGAATTATTTTCCAAATGTCTGTTTGCACATGTCACATCTTCATAGCTAATTATGTATCCTGCTGAAAGAAAACAGTTCTAGCTTTAGAGCTATAGTACAGTAAATGGTCAAAACACAACATTTAATCACAGCTGAAATTAGACACTTTAAAAAATGACAGATTTAAGATTTATTGTGGAGCTATAATTCAGTCTGTATATGCCCATCTGTTACGACTTGCTGTCTAATTATACAACTACTATATATTTTCCATTTGATTGCTATCTTAATCAGTATTCCATTTTCCTTTTTCTTTACTATTATTATTTCTGCGTGTGGCCTCATGTATTATTGACTCACAACTTGTCAAATTCTGTCTGAGAACAGAATTATTCATTGCTTTGGCACACACTTTGATTCTACCTATATCTTCACAGTTATTATTAGTCCATTTTCACAACAATCATGCAATTACAGAATCACAGAATCATACTGTTGGAAGAGACCTTTGGGGATCACCAAGTCCAATCCTCTCCTAGAGCAAATTCCCTATAGGATGTTGTAATCCTTTCAGATGATAGATTCAGGTACTTCTCCTTGTCTGTCTCCTCTCATTTGGAGGCAATGACTGCAGGGGAATTGTATCTGATAGCACAAGGGATCGGTCTAGTCAGTGTGTAAATGGGGACAATTAACTCCATATTAGTTTGTGCAAAGGATAGAGCTGACTTGTAGCAGTCTTCTTTGACAGTCAATTTAGAGGCAAAAAATCCCCTTAATGAGCTGACCCACATGTGAGAGGTGGACATAAGGGGTAACAGGCTCTGAAAGACAGCACTACATTTTGGAGACCATTAATACCTTTTGCATATGCAAATGAGGCTGAATTTTACAGAGAGTTATTTTATACATAAGAGTAATTGGTGGCCAGCATCTTTTTAATCACATTACGGCAGTGTCTAAATGCATATATCACACATTGGTGTAGATGAAAATAAGCCTAAAAAATGTGAAATCAAAGATGGACATTTTAGGTCAGTACATCAAAATTATTATCCGTGTATGCAAAATGACTTCAAAGGCTGAAAGAAATAAAATGTCTGCTGACTTAGATAATCACACTATAGAACCACAGTAGTAGAACAACTATAAATAAACTCCCCAACTGACAGAGTAGGTTTTACATCTGTCTTTACATAATACTGTCAAGATACTCAAGTGATTTGGGGAACAAGTAAAAAAATAAGAACAGGAAACTGAATGTGATCTCTGAAAACATGTGAAAGTCCTCTTGCATAATTTAAGTAGCTAACCTTAGAGACTGCTGCCTTTCTATGGTGCTAGAGTCATTTTAGGATTGCAGGATTACCAGTCAATCATGGGGTGCTCCCAAATATCTTATTGACACGCAGTCTTTGCACATTAGCTCTCCCAGAACTATGGTTCATAAAAGAGCTCAGCTCACTACTATTGTTAGCTCTGTTTCTCTGTGGGTTTGTATACTCAGAAAGCCTGAAGCATGGTTTGGCAACGAAGGCATTAATTCTTGTTCCTGAGCAGAAAAGGGGCCTCTCTCCAAATTACACAGATTCAGGCAGGAGAACTAAATCAAAAGCAACAAACAGATGGTAACAAAGTGGACCCTGCTACTTTACTTCCCAGGGAGCGATTGGGAATCATCCCCTTTTCACTAAGGTCATGTGCTTAACTCTAAATTGTTACACATAAAAGGCACAAAACCATTGCCAAAACAAAATCTAACATTGCACCAATGGAAAAAAAGTCATAGGCTGTAAACCACTGGCATGTGACTTAATAGTCTCTCATTGTTCTTAATCCTGTTATTGTTTTCTTTGTTATTTGTTTCAAGAGCAAAAGTTCAACAGTGATATAAAATGAATAGCAATGAGGGACTGTGGAGTCCACCCAAAACTGCCTGGTGGTTCTCTCTCTGCTGGCTTGTTGCTGGAATAACCCTAATTCCTGCAACCTTCTCTTTTCCCATCCCCACTGAATGCTACAGGGATAGTGCAGTGTAGCAAGCAGATGAACCCAGTCACTCATTACTCAATAAACAGCTGCTTTTGGCTGCTATCATCCAGTATATTTTGCTGACTGAAAGCTTGTTTGTACACAAATAATCATGTATCTTCTGTTTTAGAACATTTATCTATCCATTTCACTCCCATCTTCTGCCTCAAACTTCTTTACCATCCATCAGACATTCCTTGTGTAAGTGAAAATATTTTGAATTGATAAAAAATGCCAACAACACTAACTCATTTGACCCTGTGTCAGAGTCCCCTCTGTAGCTGTAGTTCTGCTTATAGTTAACTCTTTGAACAGTCTTCCTCTGTCTTTGTTCATGCCTCACACAGAGAAGCCCCATCTCACTTTATAAACAACAGACTGACTCCATCTTTTTGTCTGTATCTAAGCAGCTTTGATTGGCCACAAAAAAAGCTGCAGTGAATATGAAATAGCTAGCACACTTATAAATGACAAGTAAAGATCTGAATTATTTTTGAAAACTTCTCTCCAGGAATAGTAAATCACTTAGAAATCCAGTATTACAAATATGACTTACGAACTATCCTATTAGCATCACAGACCTAATTCAGCTGGTCAGTATGGCAAAGATTAATATGGAAAAAAGGGCTTCCATTGTGAAATTAGAATAGTTCCTATATCATGGGAGTTAAATCTGACTTTATAAACATTAGAGTGCTCTCATGATCTCTCTACAAATATTTTATTTCTTGCACAACATATTATCTAAACATAAACCTTGGCACAATAAAGTTTAAGATTTTTCTGACCTTCAGTAGAACAACACACAAGCAGTAGATCTTACAGATCTTGAACAGCTATTCTGCTTTATAATAATGTAAAAATAGGTGTATTGATATGTATTTGTTGGAAGGAAAGTATTTAGTAATGGAAAGTGTTAACACACCTAACAGTGAGGCATCTGGTTGAATTTTATAATGTTTATATGTACATAGATCACTGCCTACAGGAAGAGACAAAGACTGAGTGAGATTCTGCCAGTATTGTTGCATGATATGATGATTTTTCTGAAAAGAAAAACTAGTCTCCCACCCTTTTTTTCCAACCTCTGTGGCACTGTTTTACATTGATGGGATCTTTGCATATGTGTGAGTGTACAAAGCAGGACTGAAAACATATTTTCAGATTTTTAAAATATCAAAATATATTATCAGTTCTGATGTTTTCAGAAATACCACATTTCTGAAGGTGTAGACTACTCATGTCTATGAAGTATTTTAACTGAGTCTTGTAAAGTAAAACTCACAATAACCTGTGGTATTAATGTATGGCCAGGTACTGTCTTCTGAGCTAAGCCTGTACTATAAAAGAACATGCAATTTCAGAACTCACATGAATGATAAATTCAAAATTAACAACATAAATTCTGCATTGGTATACACATCGTACCATCCCAATGAAGATAAAAGGACTGTGTGGCTCATGTATCAGAATTTGGTGCTCAGACATAACTGAAAATCTCTCTACGAAAGAGAACTTTAGCATGTGAAAACTTACACCCTCTGCAACCTTTCAGATGCCCCTAAAGTCAGTAAATTAAGAAAGTCTGAGAATATTGTTCTACTTTCAATGCTGAATGAAGTAATGATTCTGACATGGAAGCCAAGTTTAGAATGGCTTTCTCCATGTGGACACAGAAAGTAGTTTTTATGCTGCTGAATTATTACTGGCTTTCTTTCTGAAACTGAAAAACTGCAGGAGGTGACTGTGATAAAAATAGGTGGCACACAGAATTGATACTTGACTACTACTGAATTTCATGTCATCCACTGAGTCAGCATATGAAGACAGCAGAGCTGGGTCACCATCAATCTACTATCAGTCACTATAAAATGGTGGTTCTGGGACAAACCTCCAGCTTTCACTTAATACCTTGTCAGCCTCCAGCAACTAACTCCTTATCAGTTACAGATTTTTATAGCCTAAGTTAATAGCCAAAATATATTAACATATAACAGTACATTTATGTCACATCAGAAAGGAATTGTCCACTAACCACAGCAAACTCTTCATGTAAATCCCTCACACATAGCAGCAGTTGCTCTATAAGGAATTTCTGGATGAGACACCTCTACCCTGGAATCAGTAGCTTCCAGAGCAATGTATCAACTATCAAACTTGTCAAATTTTAGACTTGGAGATACTTGGCTTGGCCCTAGCACCATAACCCATCTTGATGATACATGGTGGAGGTAACTTTTATGGGTTTTGGAGAAATTTTCATGAAATTTGACGCTAAAAAATAAACTCATGGGACTAATCTCAATTGTGCCTATAAAGCACATTCATAGTGGATGCAGGATGCAGCAACGCACAATGCTTTATATCAGTGTCTTCATTTAACATCTAGTGCCAAAATCAGAGACATTATCTAAAGCCATAAGCTGCCTTTCTATCAAGTGCCATTCAGCTGGTATTTTGTTGTTAGCAAATACTCAGAAAGTATTGCTTACAGCTCTAAAATTTTCTGCATGTATAGGAATTTTCATTCCGTATAACAGCTTTTTAGTTTTTACTTCAGCAGTCATATCATAATATTTTAATTCTATCTGCACAGTGAAGTGCTCACTCCTACCTTTGGTCCCTTCCAGCACTGAAATTTTTCAATCTGTAAGTTCACCTAGCAAGCTGAATTATCATCTTCCAAATAAATGTTTTGACAAACATATCTAGAGCTTGGGAAAATGGTATCTACTCAATTCTCTACAGCTATTTAACTTCAGCATTAACTTAGTTCTTTGGAAAAGCCATAAAACGTGAGATCCATTTTTCTCTGTGCTATTTATAGGTTAGGACATTTTGTGTATAATATAGCTTTTAGATTTTCCAACTCTTATCCCTAGAATTCCTAGACAGTACCTAATTGTAATTGACGGAAATGTTCTTACTCCCAGGGCTTCATAGGTAATACTGTATTACTTGTAATAAAGTGGTCAACTTCAAAATATGAAAAGTTGAAGATCTGATCCTTGGGATAGGAGCTTCATGTTCCATTGAAGCAAGTGAGCACTCGCTGTGGAGTTTAAACAGATACAAAATAAATAAACCAGCCTTTTTGCTCTAGAGTTATGTAATGGTTGGCATCTCTGTCTGCAGCAAGCAGGGTGGAACTAGATGATTTTTAAGGTCCTTTCTGCCTCAAGCCATTCCATGGTTCTATGAGTCCTATTAAGTCTCAACGCAAGACTTCACTGAGAGAGAGGAGCAGGAATTCTGAGAATTAGCATTCTTCTTGGAACACTAGTTAATATTTAAGTGGTGATAATGTTTCTCTAGCAAGAGTGCATTAGATCTCACCTTTCTGTCAAAACAGAACTTTCAATCCTTTAAGTGCATTATTCTCTTTTAACTCTTCACTTCCTCTCTTCTATTTTTCTACATAAAATGTTTTCATTGCACTTCCTCAAGAATTTTTGACACTGAGATGCATTTGCCCCTAAGATACATAAAAACATACAGAAAGCAAGCCATGTGAATGAGAAAGCAAATACTTGTAAAGAGTTCTATTAAGTCACTTTAAAATAAATTTAATCGTAACTTGAAATTTAAAAATAGTTATTATACAAGTTGAATTTTTATTCCTTCATTGTTCCACACAGAATCTGTTCCAACAAAAGCAGCTGTTGTCCTTTTGTCTTTCATCCTTATCCTTCATCTGCCCCTCTTTCATCTTAACACATCAAACCAGTATCTTGTCTTAGTGGATGTAATTTGTAAAATTATAGTCCTTTCCATTTGAATAATATTTGTTACATAGTTTCCTGATAAATAAGCTTGATCCTTGATCCTTGAACTTGATTCCTAGTGCAAGAACTGAGATTAGCTTTCTACTTCTTAACAAGCCCCTAAAATCAGGAGGTGGAGTTTACAGTTACAAGTGACATCGGTGCCCTGAAGAGATTTTCCAAGACATTGGACAGACCCTGCCTTTTCCAGATTTTGAAGGACACAACTTACAGGCTGTAGCCTTCTTTCAGTTAAGTTGACCATGTAATGACATAACCCTTATAACCTGCCAGTAGTTTTACAACAGGGCATGAAGCTTTGCTGCAGAAAATTATGTTGTGATTCACTGCCCAATGTAAACAAAGAGTGATTACAAGTAATGAAAATAATTCTTCAGTATTTCTTGAAAATGGAACGCTTGATATATGGTGATGACACAATTACTGTAGTTGTGATCAAGTTTTTGTAAGCTCCAGAGCTTAACTATATCCAGATCTAATCCAGTCAAAAGGACAGCTTGCAGGTCTGAGAAGTATTGGACTAAAAGTGACACAAGTAAGAGACTCTCACTCTACTGAAATGAATGAATAACATGAAGAAAATTGGTCTTTACTATATAGTTTCCATGTGTGCCACTCCAAGTTCCTTTCTCACATACATTTTGAACTCTCATATTGGATATAAGAGAGCCAACAATAATAAAAGCTGGACAGTTCTACTCTTTCTTAGAGTTCTTATGCTTTGCCAAGATTAGTGAATGACACGTGAAGAAGATCACAAGGGGCATCCTTGATCCATTTTGGTAAAATTAAATACATTACTCTAAATCCACTTGAATAATTATTGCATTTGAAGTTAGCCTGTTAACTTTCACTAAAAGAATTCTTGTTCACTTCATCCTGCAAGGCTCTCCTCTTTTTTCCCCTTTAATTATTGAATTTCAACATAGTTGAAGTACATCTTTTTGAGAAATTGAACATGCAGAGAATTGTAACAATCTATTGTATTGAAGTCGTTGTAATATCTCTGTTTACTTAAAATATGCCAAAAAAAAAAGAAAGAAAAAATGTTGTTCTCATGACTTCAAGCACATTATGATTTTCTGTTTATAATACATCTCTATCACAATTTCTGCCTTCTGTATTTTCTATGAGTTCAACATCAATCAAATATTCATTACCCCTTCCAAATTACTAAGAAAGAAGATTATATTAGCTTGTAAATGCCCTGTTGTAAGTTTAAACCTTGGAGGTTCCCTTTTTGTATTGTTTTCCCATACAAGAATTTCACGGACTGGAGTCTGTGAAGCTGTTTTCCTGTTTCACCACAAGATGTCGGTGTGACACACTTATAACTAACACTTTTTCTCGTGCATGGCTGTTGCGAATTGCCAATATTTTCAAAACATTTTTCTGTTTTAAAAGTCCAGGAGGAAAAACAAAACAAAACAAAACAAAAACAAACAAACAAAAAAGATACTGAAGCTATAAACTGTGCTATTAGCAAAAGAAAACGTGTGACAAGTTCAAGGCATACGTAACTACTTACGTCACTTCAAACCAGTCTTGCATAGCGCAGTTCTGCAGTACTTCCAAATCATTCTGTGGTTTCCTGTGTGTGCTGTAAATCAGGCATGATGTACTTAGTGTGGTGAGTGACACTGGGCAAGTTGTTCAGATGCACTTCTGTGCTGTCTGCCACACCTGGTAAAGAAGACCAGAGAGGTGTGTTACTGACCTGGCAATGAAGGACATCCATCCTCTTCCTGTTGCAACTGCTCACTCCCTGCAATATCCTGCTGATTTCTGCTTCTCCCCTCACTTTTGTGCACTTGCTCTTTCCAAGAGAAGTGTGCTGTGTCTTCTCTGCAGCCCTATTTGAGGCCTTTGGCCCATGCCCCAGTGTCACCTGTAGGCCCCCACAGATATGGGTACTGCTTGTGGGCCCACATCATGGCCTGTCCCTGCCCCACAGGATGCCCACTTAGTCTGTCTTGGCTCCTTTCTGATCCTGCTTGGCCACTTCCTGCCCTATCAGAGAGGTGAGCAAGATGGGATCCTGCTCTGAGGTGGTTAGCTCACTGAGCATGCAGTACCAGCCTCACACACAAGAGAGCAGGAATGTACTCTTCAGGATGAGGATTTAAAATCAAATGACCACAGAAGCACAGAATAACAGAATGGCTCAGGTGTGAAGTTTGAATTCTCACCTTTATGAGCTGGGTCGCCCCTCATCAGCTCAGGCTGCCCAGGGCCCAACCAGCTTGGCCTTGAGTGGCTCCAGAGATGGGCACCCACAGCTTCTCTGGGCAGCTGTGCCTGTGCATCACTTCTCCCTGAACATCTGCCTAAGATAATTTACTCACTTTCTGTTTAAAACTATTACACCTTGTTACATCTCCACATGCCCTTGTAAAATGTTCCTCCCCAGAATCACCTCAGAAGTCAGCTGATATGGAAATACATTGCTGGACTGGTGTGCACAATATTTGCAGTTTGGCCTAAACATCAGAAGTCCTTCGGTGTTGTTCCACCGTGTATGTATTCAAAACTGAATGCCTGGAAATTTATTCCAAGTTAATGGGATGATTATATTTTAGGCAAGAATGTTCTGGCTGGTAGACTCTCCTTGTTACCAGTGTGGAGGTGAGAAGGATGGAGCTAATTCCTGAGGCTTTCATTGGAAACCAGAAAGAAATAGAGACTGGACTGGAATCTAGGAGAAACAAGAATGAGAGAGCACAAAGTGAGGCTACACAGCAACATTACCAAAATCTTTCTCAGTCCCATAGAGTAGAAAAGGATCCTATAAATATTTCTACAGCTTTGTATAAGATGTCAATTTAGTGGGGTATTCAAAGCATCTTTCACGATAATTAGACCAGAAATATAGACATTTGAAAGATGAACACAACTGTTTCTGGAAATAAATGTAGCTGTTCCATGGAGAGCTGTACTAGAGTTGTTTCTCTGCAGTTGTAGTGTGAATAAATCTTAACTTTTTTCCTCTGGTGAAGATGGGAAAAATAAAAATACTAATTAAAAAGTGAAACAGAATGCAGTATTCCTGCATACTGCATTTATTAATGAAGTGTAAAACCTAAGTAAAATAAGTCTCATCAGAGAATTCAGTAGGGTCAGTAATGACTTTCGGCAGATTCCTTTATGCCACAACCAACCAGGCACACCACTACACTTGAGGGTTATATTTTCCTCATCAAGTGAATCATCAGCTTGCAAAACAGAAAGCAGCTGCTGAACAGATAATGGGCAACATCCTGTGTTATTTTTATTCATCTTTAGGAAACCATACATTCAGAATTGCATTTTTAAATGATTTCTACAAGACAGTTTGACAAGACAGAAGCCAATAGCTGCATAAAGCAGCATGTCTCCCTTCATTATCTTCATTATCTTCTATTACTGATGTATCCAGTATTCCTGCTCTGTTATCAACTCAGTAGAGAAGTTTATTTGTGATTACTATTGAAATTCAACTACCTATTTCTGCATAAGCCTAGGATCCATTAGCAAACAAAGATGGCATCTAAATTGGCTTACCATTTTCATGATAATGAAAGATGTAAGATCAAGAGAGAGAGTTCTAAAGAACATAAGTCAAACAAGAAGGAATGAATATATCTTGTCTGATATTTTTTAGCATCAGTGCAATTTAGGAAAATAATGAATTTTCTAGCAAACAATAAATTTGGAACGTTCAAGTTGCAAGCCCCAGAAAATTAAAGCTACTGAAACAATATGATAGTATTAAGGATTTGAAGTTTTCTTTTTATTCTACTAGGGAAAAGTAACTGCCTTCTCCTGGAAGCTGTAAAACACAAGGCTTCACAGTAAGTTCCTGGCACTCTTGAGTCTGATTCCTTGGTATGCTCTGGAAGACTGCTGTGTTTGTAGGTTACTACGACTGCAGTCTATTGTTAGGTCTCTCAGGCAGAGATGGTTTTGTTTCCCTTCTTCCTCCAATGAAGTTGAGCACGGAGCCTATATTTCACCTGTGTACAACCTCTGCAGTAACTTCTAATGCACTTTAATTTATAGCTTGCCTGACCAAAAATTTACATTGTTACTGCTGTTAAGCTAATTAAACTTCTTCCCTTTGTACAATGCTGTATCCTTGTATTTTTATTAGAAGAAATGCAGAGTTAATGTCTATTGCAAAGTATACTTCGGAAAAATTGAATAATTAAATTCCCTTTTAAATACCTTTCACATTTCTTGTCTACTCATTATTTACAACAACAAAGAGCACTGTTGCAATCACAGGAGAAGTGCTGCTTTGTCACTTTTACTACTTATGCACGGGAGCACACATGAAAACTGTCGATGCCACTCAAGACTGAAGCACTATAAATAGTTCTCTGTTGTTAGAGGATAGGAGATGAAAAAGGTCTTGTGGCACTGGAGCACAGCACGTCCTATCAAGTGCCTGTGCTCTGCCTGTGTTAAAACTGAGAGGTGACATCAAGCGATCAGCTAGCCTGTGAGTAAGGCACACAACTGGGGAGAGTTTGGTCTAACTGTTGGTTCCCTTAGGCAACACACACAGCAATTTGTCTTTCTGCCTCAGCAATGGCAGAAGCTGTTATAAGACACTGGGTGGAAACTCCTGTACGCTATCAAGATCAGTTTGCTGACGAGAAGCTGGAAGAACACAAGCTGAATCATTCTCTTTATGCTTTGCCTGGACCTTTTACAACTGCACCAAAAAGAAGAGGGCAAATTGAAGAAAGTGCAGATGGGGCTGAGACAAGCAGCCAGGAAGAAGGAAAGACAGGTTTTCAGGTCTTGCTGGATGTTGTGCAGTTTCGCCCTGAAGATATCATTATTCAGACTTTTGAAGGCTGGCTCCTGATCAAAGCTCAACACGGACCCAGGATGGACGAGCATGGCTTCATATCCAGAAGCTTTACCAGACAGTACAAACTGCCCGATGGAGTGGAGAACAAAGATCTGTCTGCTCTCTTCTGCCACGATGGCATTTTGGTTGTTGAAATGAAGAACTCGGTGGGAATTAATTAGAGTCCTGTCCGTAGTTTATGGTGAGATAAATTTATTCTTAATATAACAAGTGGTATCATTCAAGCAATGCTGTAGAGTGTAGAAAGCATGTGGCTGTGTTCATATTACAGGAAAGGAAAATAATCACATATCTTTTTCAGTATGCTGTATTTGTTGTTTGATGTGAAATGTTAGACCACTTGCCTCTAGCTAAGCATATGCTGGAAAGCCAGACCTTTTGAACGACAGAAAAGTTAGGCTAATCACAGAAAGAGAAAGAAGGATATATTTGATAATATTGAAAATAAAGCACACTTAAGGGTTCATCTAAGGATTTGTATTTCTTAGCAGTAAGTGTTTGTAAGATATATATTCATAATCATTAAAGAAGCAACAAACAGGTTGCGAGTTTTATGTAGATCTCATTTACATACCAAAAATGTGTCTTATAATTTTTTTTGATTAATTTTTTTTCTGCTGGAAAAGCACACAAAATGAAGAAAACTATCAAGAAAACATATCACTGTTCAAATTTATACAAATTTATATACATTTTAGATGTGTTGTGAATTTGAAAGTACATAAAAAGAAAATAATCACTGACTACTTTTACTTGAAAATACACTGGGTAGTAATGATATTTTCAGTAAGAGACAAAGCAAATATTGTAAAGGACTTAGAAAGCTGCTGGTTTTTTTTTTGTTTGTTTGTTTGTTTGTTTTTTAATGTATTGAGATATCTGTTAGCAACTGAAGAAAAAATACATTACTTACAATAACCTCCAAAGGACCAAACCATTATTTGTGAAGCCCTGCTAATAAAAAGGCACTATTAGGGTATGGATGTCTTATTATTCACTGTCTGTTGATCAGTCAGGTGAATATTTTATTCTTTTTGCTGATTAGCAATGTAGACTGACATACCCCAACTGTATCTTAATAACTTTTCTGCTAACTTTTTCTCTCTCTCTCCCTGTGGGCTCTACATAGATCCACTTTTAAGCGAAAGAGGTGGAAGGAGTCCTTACTACAGACTTTTACAGGTCTAATTACTCTCCCAGTTTCTCTCATCTAAAAATAGTGCCAGAAATTGAAAATCATCTTCCCACTATACCTGGTATCTGGACTTCTCAACCTTTAAAAAATACTCCAAGTGCTCAAACATTTCAGAATATATACAGTTGCAAATTGAACTGTCTCCTTTCACATATAGTGGAGATAAGTTTGACTGCTGTGCTATGAATAGTAGAGGAATGTGGAATGGAAAGTGCCAAGTTAAATACAGACTCCTTATTTGGCCATCTGCTATATGGCCAAATGAAAAACACATTCAAATGAAACTGAATACCAATATGATTCTAAGACTAGGAAAAAAACTCTGATGAACAAAACTCTGGCTCTCGACTGCTGAAGCCAGAGTTCCTTCAGTTTTAAGCAAAAGTCCAAAGCTTGTACTTCAGTACACGTCCATTCACTGGAAAGATTTATGTCATGATTGTTCGGACTTGAAGGCATTTGAAAGCAGTTCACTTAGAAAAGTGAAGAATCCCATTCTTGTATTTTATTTCATATTTGCATGAACATGAAATTCATACAAAATAATGGATTTATACAGAATTTCCTGGATTGCAAATTTCCATAATGAATAATTATTTTGTGGCTGTGTTTTTTGTTTTCTATTTTTTTAATCGATTAGAAGTCAGAAACAGATATTTTCTACAAAACCTGGCCAAATAAAATCATATTTTCCTATATTTTCATTCAATCTGCAATTCTACCTTATATTGCCTGTATTTAACTTGTGCATTAAGGTAGCAAAAGGACAATCATATTAGAAAATTATGTCTACATTTAAACACTTCTGAGTCAAGCCAGGAATCTCACGGAACACATAACTCAGATTAAAGATTGTGAATTCTAAATGCAGGTCTGGATTTAAACTTTGCACACTAACTTTGTAAAAGCTCCCAAGTTCAGAGCCATGGTTTCTATATCACCTTATGGCACAACTGTGGTGATACAGCTCAGAGTGACAAGTTAGTAAATTGCTTTGGTGGCTTTCGTTTACAGAGAATTTTGTAAATTTGACCATTTAAAATGGCATATAAATATAAAAATGACTTGGTTCATGGTGCTGGTATTTATAGCCCTAGAGATTAAAAAAAAAAAAAAAAGGCATTTTTAAAAGAAACAGAAAACACATAACTGAGTTAATTATTTTAAATTAGATATGATTAAACTTCTGGAAACTTGGCAAGGAGTTGGATGAGAGACAGCCAAAACCACACTGTCTGTTCTGTGTGTGTAAACGGTTACACACAGCCCTGCCCATGTCTGTCTGCCTCACAGAACGAGAGAATTTTTGACAAGCAATGCAGAGCAAGTTATTGAGCCTTCCCTGCTCCCACCAGTGAAGGATTACTTTTGTAAATGACTGGGCTGTTCTTCCAAATTCAGTCAAGATGATTTCATGCCTGAATCTAATCACTGTGAGAAATGCTTTCATAGAGGAAGAAAATGTCTCAGTATCAGCACAAGTTGCCAAAAACAAGGTCACAAACATATTTCTGAGTGACCCCCGTGAGCAGAAAGCCCACATGCCTTGGACTTTGAGGAATCACCTTCCCTTTTTATAGAATCTGCCTTATCCAAGGCATTTGAGACAATGCTGCACAACCCCGTATTTGCAGTGCAGGGAACTGAGGCTGACATGGTACTCATCATCCACTCAATAACAACTCAGTTACAGCTCTCTATATTGGAAGAGAGGAAAAGAAACTACAGTGGTAAATGGCAACAAAATTCCCTTTAAGAGGAACAGGTCTTTCATTCCTTACTCAGTTCAGAGCTGGAAATCAAAATATGCTTTTTATCTGAGTAACACAAGATTTATCTTTTACCAGGAGTGGAAGAATTTCTGAAAATATTAGGTGTGCCTTCTCATTTGAAAGAGACATTCACTGTAGTCTTACTGACTGCCATGGACAATGGCTCTGGTCATCTGGAGGACAGCATCTCAGCAGCCTTACTCTGAAGGAAGGGGGAAGTCTGAGGGCTTAAACCTGTGCATTACATCTGGATGCACTGATGCTAACTTTGGAGCCAAAAATACCATCTCTTTTTGCCAACCCAGGTCCAGAAAGCCTGAAGTATCCATTACTGTGCACAGACTGCAAACAAACAAACAAATACAATCTCTTGTTTAAAATATTTTCATGGATGAAGAGAAAGGAGAATCATGGGAGTACAGCCTAGGACCCCTGTTCAGGTTGGTGCTAGGTCAGTGGTCTCATCTCCCTGCTCCACTGTGGGTTGCAGTCTCACCACAAGTCCCATCAATCTTTGAAATGTCTTCCTCGGTCCTTTAAAATGTTAATTTTATAAAGATGTCAGGTATTTCTCACATCCCCGACCACATAGTAATATCATATTTTCATGGGGAACTATGTCCACTAGCCACTTCTACAAGCAGAACTGATACAAGGAGAGAATAATTTACAGTTATTCCTGAGTTCTTCAGTTTGTTTATTGTGCTTTGGGTTGACCCTGATGAGCAGACCCACTCTGCTGATGAAGCATGCCATTCCTCAGCCCTCCAAGCTACTACAGAAACAGCAGTGGGGAACTGCACACAGAGGAGACAGAAAACTGTAGGACTTGGTGGTCTGGGAAGTTCACTAGAGGTGGGTTCAGGAAAGGATGGGGAGCAGGAAAAACTCTCCAATTAATTCGAAATATTTGTTTACATATTTTAGTATTTTAAATTATAATGTTTCAATCTTCTGTGAGAAAGATCTGACAGTTTTTAAAAACTGAGCATCTTCAAATGGCTAAGGGAACCATTTTGAAATAGCATTAAGAAATTGAGGTTATTAATAGAACAGGAGTGAGAGAATGTCATCCACTATCTTCAGCTATGTTTCTTTACAATTGCACATTCTGTTAATTTTTCCATCCATTAATTCTCTACTCCCTCAGGTAATCATGGATACCACTGCATAATCTCCAAATGTTACACTGAAGTAGAGCTGGATGGCACTGGGGTTACAGTGTGAGTGTCCTATCTAAACCAGCCACTCCAAAGTTATTACTACAGGCATAACTCCACCACTGAAAGCTGGTTTGCCAGCTCACAGTAAAGCAGAAAATGTATACAGCTGTCCTTCCCAGCTCTGCTTAGAAAAGCTTTGATCCAGAGGGATGTGCTCACATAGGTGCACTGTATTGCCTCCAGGGCCATCTAGTGTCTAGCTCTCACACCATGATTCCACTGCTCAGGTAGCTAGTTGAGATATCTCAACAGGCTTCTGCAGTTGGAAGAGTTGGGGAAACATGACACCAAATCTGCTGGTTGGTGCCATTTGGAGACAGGTGATGCACCACAGTGTTCAGTGTTAGTGATGCCCCATATTTGTGTGACGCTAACCAGGAGGCAAGACAGGATCAGAAGATATTTTGAGGTTCAGTGGCAATAATTCCTTTAATATTTTTACAATCACCACTTTCTGGGAGATGATCTTGCCCTCTTCTTTGCCTAGATCCTTAGAGCTAAGTTCTCTGCAGATGCTGCAGCAGTGCAGTGGTGCAAGCACTAAAAGCACATGTAGCTTTTGTTGGTTTAAACAAATCTATGTCTTAACTAAAAGCCCGGTGAGAACTGAGAATCTGGAATTTTGTGTCCAGTTCTGGGCCCAGTTCAAGGACAGGGAATTACTTGAGAGGGTTCAGCGCAGAGCCACAAAGACTATTAACAGAGTGGAGCATCCCTCTTACAAGGAAAGGCTGAGTGTGCTGGGTCTCTTGAGCTTGGAGGAAACTGTAGGGTGACCTCATTAACATTTATGAATAAGTAAAGGGTGAGTGCCAGGAGGATGGAGCCAGGCTCTTCTCAGTGATATCTGACAACAGGACAAGGAGTAATGGGTGCAAGCTGGAACATAGAAGGTTCCACATAAATATGAGAAAAAGCTTCTTCACGGTGAGGGTAACAGAACACTGGAACAGGCTGCCTAGGGAGGTTGTGGGGTCTCCTTCTCCAGAGACATTCAAAGCACACCTGGACATATGCCTGTGTGACTTAATCCAGGTGTTCCTGCTTCAGTAGGGGGATTGGACTGGATGATCTTTTGAGGTCCCTTCCAGTCCCTGACATTCCATGATTCTGTTAAATTTTTCATTTTGAAAATGTCAAAGTGAACCTGCCTCGGCAATTTAAGACTTACTCTGAGATATCTCTAACATAGTAAAATGATCACATCAGTAAAATTTCAGTCCAGAATTCAGTCAAATAGCACCTTTTGATGCTGAAGACTAGTTCTACCATTTACAATAGCTTCCTTGTGTGCTCACAGAACAGATGCATTTTTTTTATACACAGATGAGCTCATGAAAAGCTGTGGAAAAATGAAGGCATTTTTTACCTATTCTCATTTTAAAAAGATGTTAGCTGAGACCTTGAAACTTCAGCCTGAAACAGTTACAGTGTGGATACAGTTGAGGTTTCCAAATTCAAATACTGAAGGTCAAAATGATCAATGGTGATCTCCAGTATGATCCTCTGAATTCCCAACACCACAAAATCTCACCTTCTAATCTCCTCATTGTTCACAACATTTGAGCAAGAACATATATTTAAAGACTTCCATTTTAAAAACCCATCATATACTTCCCTAAATTATTCAAGTGTTAATAATCACCATGATGAACAGAGTTGATTTTCCCCACACCTCTGGGATTTTCTCAGTAGAAAAACATTTTCTCTAAAACGAAAATTATTAGTCCAGATAGCTCTTGGGTCAAGGTTTGTAAAATCCTGATGTTGTGATTTACTTTGTGTAACAAAAGATACAAATATTTATTAATACTTGTCCTTCAGTTACTAACAGAACACAAAGGAGTTCATTTTCATAAGAGGCATGAATGCTGCTTTTCCAGACAAAGAATGGAAATATTTATTGAATACATTTAGGTATATATATATATCTCCTGTATCACAACTGAGAGTTTTGTTATCACAGAAGCATCTGGATCAGAAAATACCTTCAGGATCATGAAGTCTAACCATTAACATGATCCATCAAGTCCTGTCCTCATACTCATTCAAACTACTGCTAGGGTTTTGTTTATTCCTGATACAGTATTGTCTACCGTCCCCAGCCATAGAATTGTTTTTGTACTTTTAGCTTTTTCTCATAACAATTTTTAGGTCTTTTTATCAGTTTCCTAATCTTTCCATTCCCACTTTCACCTGTCCTTTTAAAATAGAATATTTTAAATATTCAACTTACATGAATACAGTTATGTATTTATGGGACGCTAGTAAAACCTTATAAATGTTTGCTGACCATAACCAGGTTCTGACACTGTTTCTGTTAGAAAATAATGATCCTTAAAGTTTCTCTAATGGTATGGGATGCCTGGTATGTCTTCATCAACAAAATCCCTTCTAAAATGAGGATTTAACAATGAAAGGAACAGGATATACTCTAAAGAGTTCATAATGTTCTCCTTCTCACCAGCACACACCAACAGATCAAGTACAACAGGAACCTTCTTCACTATCTGCTGTTTATTATTCAAGGACCGTCTCCTCCAAAACCAGAAGCACTGCATCCTGAGAAGGCAGGCAAGAATACCAGGAGGCCTCTGTGGATCAACGAAGAGCTCCTGGACTTTCTTAGGTGCAAAAAAGAGAGTCTACAGGGAGTGGAAGCAGGAACAGATTACCTGGGAGACTACAGAGAAGTTATGCAAACAGCTAGGGATCAGGTTAGGAAAGCTAAAACCCAGAAAGAATTAAATCCAGACAGGAACAAGAAGAAATTCTACAGGTATGTCAGTCATAAAAGAGAGGTCAGGAAAGATGTGGGCCCTCTCCAGGAAGAAACTGGAGACCTGCTCACAAGCAATACACAGAAAGCTGAAGGTGCTCAATGATTTCTTCACCTCAGTCTTTAATGGAAAGGGCTCAAGCTGCACACCTGAAGCTGCAGAAAACAAAGTTAAGGTCTGGGAGAAGATCTGCCCACTGTAAGTGAAGATAGGGTTCAAGACCATCTAAAGAACTTGAAGGTACACAAATCCATGGGACCCAACAAGAGCCATCCATGGGTTCTGAAGAAACTGGTAGATGAACCACTATCCATCATATTTGGTAGGTCTTGGCAGTCTGGTGAAGTTCCCACTGACTGGAAAAAGGGAAACATAATCCCCATTTTCAAGGAGGGAAAACAAGAAGGTCCAGGGCACTACAGGCCAGTCAGTCTCACCTCTGTGCCGGCAAGATCAAGGAGCAGATCCTCCTGAGGGACCTACTAAGGCACATGGAAAATTAAGATGAGGTGCTTGGTTCACCAAGATGGAGGTGATGGCTTCACCAAGGGCGAGTCATGGCTGACAAACTTGGTGGCCTTTTATGATGGAGTTACAGTGTCAGTGGATAAAGGAAGAGCAATTAATGTCATGCGAAGTGTTTGGCACTGTCTCTCATGACATCCATGACACCAAATTGGAGAAAAATGGACTTGATGGATGGAACACTTGCTGGTTAAGGAGTTGCCTGGATGGTGGCACTCAAAGAATTGCAGTAAACAGTTCAGTGTTCAAGTTGAGATCTGTGATGAGTGGCACTCCTCAGGGATCAGTGCTGGGACCAGTTATATTTAACATATTTGTAGGGAATGTGGACAGTGGGATCAACTGCACTCTCAGCAAGCTTACAGATGACACCAAGTTGAGTGGTGCAGTTGACATGCTAGAGGGAAAGGATGTCATCCAGAGAGACCAGAACAGGCTTTAGAAGTGGGCCCATGTCAATTTCATGAAGTTCAACAAGGCTAAGTGCAAGATCCTGCACCCAGACTGGGGCAATTCCAAGCAGAAATACAGGCTGGATGGAGAATGGCTTGAGAGCAGCTCTGAGGAGAATTCTGGGGGGTGTCAGTTGATGAAACTTGGTATGAGCCAGCAATGTGTGTTTGCAACCCAAAAGGCCAACCACACCCTGGATTGCATCAAGAGAAGATCAGCAAGTTGATAGAGGTGGNACAAACTTGGTGGCCTTTTATGATGGAGTTACAGTGTCAGTGGATAAAGGAAGAGCAATTAATGTCATGCGAAGTGTTTGGCACTGTCTCTCATGACATCCATGACACCAAATTGGAGAAAAATGGACTTGATGGATGGAACACTTGCTGGTTAAGGAGTTGCCTGGATGGTGGCACTCAAAGAATTGCAGTAAACAGTTCAGTGTTCAAGTTGAGATCTGTGATGAGTGGCACTCCTCAGGGATCAGTGCTGGGACCAGTTATATTTAACATATTTGTAGGGAATGTGGACAGTGGGATCAACTGCACTCTCAGCAAGCTTACAGATGACACCAAGTTGAGTGGTGCAGTTGACATGCTAGAGGGAAAGGATGTCATCCAGAGAGACCAGAACAGGCTTTAGAAGTGGGCCCATGTCAATTTCATGAAGTTCAACAAGGCTAAGTGCAAGATCCTGCACCCAGACTGGGGCAATTCCAAGCAGAAATACAGGCTGGATGGAGAATGGCTTGAGAGCAGCTCTGAGGAGAATTCTGGGGGGTGTCAGTTGATGAAACTTGGTATGAGCCAGCAATGTGTGTTTGCAACCCAAAAGGCCAACCACACCCTGGATTGCATCAAGAGAAGATCAGCAAGTTGATAGAGGTGGTTCTGCCCCTGTACTCTGCTCTTGTGAGACGCCACCTTGAGTACTGTGTCCAGTAGTGCCCCAGACTGGAGTCCCACCTCAAAAAGGACATTAAGCTGTTGAAGCAGGTGCAGAGAAGGGCCACAGAGATGGTCAGAAGGCTGGAGCACCTCCCCTACGTGGAGAGGCTGAGACAGAGTTGGGGTTCTTCAGCCTGGAGGAGGAGGAAGAGGCTTCGGTAGGTCCTCATAGCAGCCTTCCAGTAACTGAAGAAAGCCTACAGGAAAGTTGAGGAGGGACTTTTATGAGGGCATGTAGAGACAGGATTAAGGAAAATAATTTAAAACTGGAAAAGGGTAGATTTAGACTAGATATTAGAAAGAAATTATTTACTGTGAGGTTGGTGAGACACTGGAACAAGGTTACCCAGTGAGGTTGTGTATGACCCCTCCCCAGAGGTGTTAAGGGCCAGGCCAGATGGAGCTTTGAACAACCTGGTCTGGTGGGAGATGTTCCTGACTATAGCAGTAAGTCTGGAACTAGATGATCTTAAATGTCCTTTCCAATCCCAACCATTCTGACTCCATGATTCTATGATCTCATCCTGTACAGGCCTTTATATTTGCCAAAAGACCATTAAACAAAAAGCCTCTGAGAAGAACCCAGAAGCTAAAACATTATCTGATAGTAACTTACTGTTGTTTTCAGCCACTGAACTTCTAAGAAATCCTCATCTCTTAAGCTAACACAAACAATAAGAACAACTATCCCATCAATCAGTCTTTCTGTGTTCTACACATCCTAGTAAGAAATACAAGTTAAAATCCCTTTGAAGACAAGATATCACTTAAATTTAATGTCACTGCTTCCTGCTAGCAGAATATGTTTTCCCAAACTAAAAACAAATGCTAAGGGAATGGAAAACACCTCTGCTTGATGCCAAGGAGCCATTACAATTACATTGTTGGTTGTCTAATTTAGTGAGAACTTGCTCTGGTTTCAGGCTGAGATTGATAAATCATTCTCAAAGTTCCACAGTGGCCAGGGAAAACTCACAAACATATAAGGTTAAATTTAAACTCATCCATCCTTAGTAATAGAGAGGTACAATTGAAGAGCTGCTGGTGACTCGAGCCCTACTTTCTCATACCAGACTCAGCCAGCCACCTTCCTGCACAGGACCAGAGCAACTTCAGCTCTAAGAACCTAAATCTCACAGATTTCCAGAACTCATTTATTTTCCCAAAATAAATGCCTGTCAGGAGTGTCCAGAAGTACAGAGGTCCGGAGCCGCAGAGGTCCAG
Organism: Odontophorus gujanensis; assembly: GCA_013399175.1. NCBI lineage: Eukaryota > Metazoa > Chordata > Aves > Galliformes > Odontophoridae > Odontophorus > Odontophorus gujanensis. Next base: position 56,580 of record VXAB01010287.1, on the reverse strand, counting down.
AGGTGCAAAATCCTCTGAGGAAATCCTCCATCCTTTGAATGCTTAATCCTTCATTCTTACTATATTATACTTAAATTATTTTATGCAACAGTTTCACTGCTTAAGTCATTCTGTTTTCATGTCACATTTGTATGATACAGAAACATAATGCTGTCTTTTCCTGGATTTCCTTACCTCCGTGATTCTGTGAATCTTTGTTACCCATTTCATGTCTTGTTTTTTATACAATCTTTGTCACATAATGGTTATTAGATTGCAATATACTCAGACATACTACTCGAAGACTTGTGCAGTCTGGGCTAAAGTCCCCAATGCCACAGCATGGAGGGATGACATACACAGCGGATTTATCTTGAAAGCATATTTGCATTGTGGTGAAATGTTACCTCTGCAGACAGAGAGCAAAGACAGACATGTATTCCAAGCAAAATCAAATGCTGGGCTAAGAATTTCCCCATAGAAGTCATCTATTAAGCAAACAGAGGCTGAGATAACTAGCACATACTGCAAAAAAACCCTCAATTTTCGGCTCAATTATCTCCCATTTTACACAACCCAGTTTGAGAAAAAAAAAGAAAACAGAAAAAAGGTTATGCAATTTCTGATGAGTTTATATTAGTGTTTGAAAAAAATATTTTTTCTCCCGAATTCCACCTTGTCTTTTTCCTAATTCTACAGCATGGTATAAGGTGTCTTCATTGCTCTTCGACGGACAACTTTAAAATCATTTCGTGCCCTCTAGTGGCAGCTCTGTTAGGCAACTGCTGCTCTAGCAGTTCTTGTCCATTTCTAGCTAGACGGTGCAGTTGCAGATGATTTATAATTGGAAGAAACACATTTCACTTAGAAAAAGGTGTATGAAATTTACTATCCATTTACTATACACTCGCAAAAAAAAACTACAGTCATTTCTAGTTATGACGAGATTGTACTGCTGGCAAAGCAAAATCATCTTAAGATGAAATATAAATAGCAACAATAAAGATGTACTCAGTAAGCATTTGACTGAGTTTGCGCTCAGAAATGACATTCTATTGTATACATTTCCGAGCACAAAGCACTATCTTGTGTGTTTCCTACTAGACACAATAAACAGACATGTTTTTTCCAGGGTGGAATCCTCATAATAGTAAAAGTGAAAAGGCTAAATACTGCCAGAGCTTCATCTTCACTCCTGGAAAATCACTGTGTTTTCCTTTCTAAAGGAACAAAGTGGTAACGCAGAGGAAAATTAATAAAAGAAAAAATAAATATTTGAGAGTTTTAAGGAAAAAATATATTTGGGTTGATACACACATATTATTTTTGTTGTAGGGTCTCTATTTACTCACATTTTTAAAGAAAGATAGCTTAATATACTTACCTTCTCCTTCATGTTCTCAAATTTTTGATTATAAGCTTCTGCACCTGAGAAAAAATTGAATTACAATGCTTCAAACACTTCTTTCAGAGTAGATTATCAGGAGTCTTGAGATGCTCAATTCCAAACGAAAACAACAAATTAACCCACGCTTAGACATCTGCACATTTTCACTCCACAAATTACAGACGCCTAGCAGCAGTAGCCCTCTTCACTGAGTTATGGGTTCTGAGCTCAGTTGGATCAGAATAACACAATAATATTCACTTGGACTCTGAAAATTTAATTCACACTGAAGATGGTAGAAATTCCCTACCAAGCAAAGCATTCACATACATGCTTCAGGTAGATAAAATGCCACAAATGAGTATGTGTGATTCTGCTTTAGAATCTCTTGTCTCTGGCAATCTGAACAAGAAAGAAAACTCAATTAATCCAGCTTTTCTACTTAGCACTTCAGGTGGTTACTGAGGGCCTCAGAAGCTGGCATTTCCAAACATTCAAAAATACTTAAGTTGAGTGGTTTCTAATTTTGCAGGCTAGTTTTCTGGAAAACAATTTTTGTTTTGTTGCTGGTTTTTGCTTTTGTTTTTATTTTTGATTTTTAGCATTGGTTTCAAGACCCATAACAGAGTGTCTGTACACAATTGTTGTAAGAGCTGGCTCACTGATGGGTGACAAATGGAAAATGTAATTTCATGATAGTTATTGTTTCAAGTTCTCCTTGCAGTTCTGTCTACCAGGAAAATAACATAAAACACTTTTTCCTTTCACATGTTTGCCTTAAAGGGTATGAAAGTATATGAAAATTTCATGTGACTTAGTTTCTGTTAACATCAGAGAGCTGAAAATCTTCAGAGAATAACATGTAAAAAATATTATTTTTATTAGCTTTACAGATTGTATGCCTTTAAAACCTAACTGTATCAGTTTTGGCACTTTTTGAAGTTGATATCTTTGCTCGTGTTCATTTAAGATACAAATAAGGAGCCTGTCATCGGTTTACGGGCAGGTTCGGCCTGGTTCCGTGATGATTGGTGCGGGGGACCCACGGACCCACGCCCCAGGAAAGGGGAAGGGGGAAAGGGAAAAGGGAATAGGGAGATGGGCCTAGAAACAAAACAGCGGCAACGATCTGAGGAGGAAAACTAATTTACTAAATAGATATCAGAAAGCAAAATAACACAATATAATACAATATAATTGGAATTAAAGCTAATAAATCAAATAAAATGAGCAAGAGAGAGTGTCCGATAAACCGAAGGCCTTACGCTAACGCTGAAGGCGAGACGGCAGCGAGCACCCACTGCTGAGTCCATCCCAAAGGAAAAAAGAGTGTCCCGTGACCGCAGACAGTTTTATCTCCCCCTCTGAGCGTAAATACGTAAGAACGCAAAGCATCGCAAAGTCCTCTGGGGAATGTAGTTCTTCTTCTCTTCTGAGACAGGTATACCTGGAACTATCGATGATCCATGGAGCTGGAACCTTAACTCTTTAACTCTAAATGCACTACATGATGTTATGATGTGGAATACCAGTACCAAAAATCATAAAACCATGACAGAGCCTGAAGTAATTAAGAAAATACCAGCAGGCGGATGTAAGATAGAACAGGACATCTGTCCTCTCCACAACTGGAGCCAAGGAAATAAAGTTCGACTCCCCTTCCCTTCCCTTCCCTTCCCCATTTCCTATCCTTCCTTTCCCACTTCCCTTCCTTTCCTCATTCCTTTCCCACTTCCCTTCCCAGGACAGAGGCAGCCAGCTGGATACTGAATGCACAGCTCCTCACCACTTGAGGCAGCAAAATCCAATTCCTCAACTGGTTGTGCGGCAGGGAAAGACATCTCTATCACTGCAGGCTGCTGAATGAATGCAAATTTAAAACTGTCTATCTACACAACTCGAGTATGTCAGTATTATTTCCAGTGCTGATCAAAATATGTGGGGGAGGGAAAAAAAGAAAGATACTATTTCAGAGAAAACAACAAAAACAGCTAAGAAAAATGAAAATTAAGATTAAAATAAAGTTTGGGAGAGGAGTAGAATAAGATGCAGTAAAACACATACAAAACAATGGTGCAGCAAAGGCAGATTAGGGACTAAATTTTTGTAGTTCAACCTGTGAGGATTCCTCTGAATGCAAAGTTTACCTAGACCAAGCTACGATTGGTTTTAAGAGTGTTTTGAAGGAATATAAAACCCTGACCACTTCTCTTGATTTGCAATCAGAACCAGCTATGAAACCTGAGACAGAGGTTAAAATGATCCATACCTCCTCTTACCATGTTCAGTTCTCACTCTAAGCTGGCCATGGGCTGGGGGTAGCATGCTGGGCCTCTCACATACTATGAAACTTCTGTGTTCAGCAGATGAAAACCCTGACTCTGACAGCAGGTACTGAATGCAGCAGCAAGTAGGACTACAATGACCAGCCCTTGTGGAACATGAGCTGCTGATGCAATTCTTTGATCAATATCAGTATGGGGTAAAATTAAAGCAAACTTCCACAGCTAGGCAGGGAAGAAATGTGGAGTCACATCTTGGCTGGAGCAAACAGCAAGTCTGATGGTTTCAAAAGATGTTAAGTGGTGGTAAAGGAAAGCACTGTGGTAATATGTGCACTCAAATGGGAAAAATGGAGGTCAGAAGTTAAAAGCAAAACCCAGGTGCCACAGAACATTAAGAACACTAATGGAAGCAAGCAGTGAGTCTGTACCATCCCAATGAATCCCCCACATCATCTGACACAACAATCAGTGAGAAGTGACATAGACCTCAAACTAAGAGCAGTAAGTTAAAATGCAATGTCTGACCAGGTGTTGGTGGGAGGTTAAGAGCAACCAGCACAGCATGTGAAGGCAGTATTGCCATCAGAGGGATTTAACAGAGTGAAGCTATGAGTGCTACAGTTTATACAGTACAGTAGGTGGCATTCAAAATACGGAGGTTTGTTTTATCAATAAGGAGATGTTAGAAAATCACAACCGTATTCCCATCTTTGTAAGTTGCTCTGAAGTCAAGGCCTCCTATTTTTTCCCATGAGAACTACAAAGGAAACAAAGAGCATAACAACACTATTTAATAGAGCAAATTTTCAGCAGTGAAACAGTATTTTTTAACACTGTCACCATTAGGCATGCATTTTCACCAGCAATGAAGAACCTGTATGCCATGCTTGCAACAATCTGTACCAGCAAAGGTGACCCATGGTCACTGTTGCCACTGCTGAAACGCACCACCAACCACCTCACTGTGCTCACATCCACTGCCTGATCTCCACCAACTCCCACCTCTCCACCCCATGGGTCTGTGATTCATACACGCTTTCATATCAGACATCATGCTGTCAGACTGCCCCTCTGCTGTCATCTGTCAAATGGCAACAAAATATAACAGAATTGAGGAATCACAGAACTGTGAAGATTAGAAAATACCTCTGAGATCAATGAGACCCAGCCGTCAGCCCATCCCCATCATGCACACCATATCCTTCAGCGCCAGGATTGGTGACCCCACCACCTCCAGCTGAACTATGGCAGCAGAGGTTCAGTCTCCATCATACCACCACCCGCCTCTGACATAATGGACCGAGAAAATAAACTACGTGACACTATTTTCAGAGCATCCCTTTTAATTATGTTCATAACTTAAAAGCGCGTACATCGCATCTCCTGCTCTCAGCCTCCGCCTGTAACCCTGGTAGGACGAGAAACACCTCCCCGAATCAGCAAAGANCACGAGGTGCTGAGTCTGTGCAGCGAGCAGGACATCGAGGGCTGGCTGGAGGGCGTAAACAGCCGCGGCGACCGCGGCCTCTTCCCGGCCTCCTACGTGCAGGTGATCCGCGCCCCCGCCGCCGAGCCGCCGCCGCCCGCCCGCTACGCCAACGTCCCCGCCGGCGGCTTCGAACCGCTGCCGCCACCCGCCGCCTTCAAGCCGACCTCACAGCAACCCGAGCCCTTTCCGCTGCCGCCCGCCGCCGCCGGGTACCCGTTCCCGCCGGCACCCTACGGCGGCTCCTACCAGCCCAGCCAGGGCAGCGATGACGACTGGGACGACGACTGGGACGACAGCTCCACGGTGGCGGACGAGCCGGGCGCCCTGAGCAGCTCCTACCCCGACTACGAGGCGGCGGGCGGCGGCGCGGCTCCGGGCCGATACCGGCTGTCCACGCGCTCCGAGCTGTCGCTGGGCTCCCGCGGCGGCGGCCATCCCGCGGGACACCCGCACCCGTCCGGCGGCGGCGGGGCCAAGAGCTCGGCCACGGTGAGCCGCAACCTCAACCGCTTCTCCACCTTCGTCAAGTCGGGCGGGGAGGCCTTCGTGCTGGGCGAGGCGTCGGGCTTCGTGAAGGACGGGGACAAGCTGTGCGTGGTGCTGGGCCCCCGCGGCCCCGAGTGGCAGGAGAACCCCTACCCCTTCCAGTGCTCCATTGAGGACCCCACTAAGCAGACCAAGTTCAAGGGCATGAAGAGCTACATTGCCTACAAGCTGGTGCCCAGCCACACTGGGCAACAGGTGCACCACCNCCCCCCGGCCCCGACACAGCACCACCCACATCTCCAGTCTCCCGCCCCCCGTCGCCCGCAGGACAGGAGGGGGCGGGCGGGAAGGGGCGGGCCGAGCCCATCGATGGGGGCGGCCGCTCTGCGCTCGGCTGCTCCGCCCTGCCTCTCGGCTCTGGATTAGCGAAACTGGCGACGTGGGACGGTTCCCGGCCCGGCCCCGCGCCCTGCCTCGCCCGCCGGGGTGAAGCCGGGACTCGCTGCCCGCCGACCGCGTCCGCACCGCAGGGCGCCGAGGAGCTGGGTGCCGCCGCACCGTCCCTNGCACCACCGCTACAAGCACTTTGACTGGCTCTACGGGCGCCTGGCCGAGAAGTTCCCCGTCATCTCCGTGCCCCACCTTCCCGAGAAGCAGGCCACCGGCCGCTTCGAGGAGGACTTCATCTCCAAACGTCGCAAAGGCCTGGCCTGGTGGATGGACCACATGTGCAGCCATCCTGTGCTGGCACAGTGCGATGCCTTCCAGCACTTCCTCACATGCCCCAGCACTGATGAGAAGGCCTGGAAGCAGGGTAAGCGCAAGGCTGAGAAAGACGAGATGGTGGGTGCCAACTTCTTCCTGACCATCAGTGTCCCCACCGGCCCTGGGTCTGTCCTGGACTTGCAGGAGGTGGAAAGCCAGGTGGATGGCTTCAAAGCCTTCACAAAGAAGATGGATGAGAGTGCCCTGCAGCTCAATCACACCGCCAACGAGTTTGCCCGCAAACAAGTTACTGGTTTCAAGAAGGAATACCAGAAAGTGGGGCACTCCTTCAAATGCCTCAGCCAGGCGTTTGAGCTGGACCAGCAGGCCTTCTCAGCTGGCCTTAACCAAGCTATAGCCTTCACTGCAGAAGCCTATGACACCATCGGGGACCTGTTTGCAGATCAGCCCCGACAGGACCTAGATCCTGTGATGGATTTGTTAGCGCTGTATCAGGGGCATTTGGCCAACTTTCCAGACATCATCCATGTCCAGAAAGGTAACATCATTATGTATTTTATAAAATGGTAGTTTCACAAATGGGTGGTGTGCAGACAGATATAGGAAGCAGCAGCTAAACGTGCTATGTCTGGCTTGCTGGCCTTGGGTTAAACATTTTCATGTTTACTCAGGTAAACTGTTGCTAAAAATACCCAAAACACATCCATGACAGCTTTCATTCTGTGCCAGAGGTGCAGACTTTGGTGGGAATTGTATTTGTAAGAGGTTACTTAGTTTGGCAGCAGGCCACTAGAAGAATCCACATCTACCTGCATGGCTCATACATTAAACATCAGTGAGCTTGTTTGTAACTCCCAGTATGAAAACATCTCTTTCTGTGTGATGTAAGTTAGTTATCTTAGATCTCCAGTCTAGCAGATAATAAATCAGAAGCAGTCTGAAGATGCAGATACTCCAGTTGACCACCTAGTTCTCAGTGCACATGGTGTTACTTGCTTTTTGCAGTGTCAGGCATTCAGATGAGATGCTTAAAGCTGTTGGTATTTGTCAGTTTAGCCATGCATTAAAACTCCCTTCATGCCATTGTGAGGATAATGATCATGGGTTTTTCATACTTTGTCCTAATTATAATGGAAAAAATGTTGCTCACCTGTTACCCTTTCAGCAACTTTCTGGCTAAAATTTGCTTCTGAAGTTCACATCGCTGTTTGTGTAGCACTGGGAGGAAAGAAACACCAAGAGTGGAAGAATCATCTGCTAGATAACTAGGGTCACTTGTTCAGAAAACAGAAGCTTAGAGCACTGAATATGTGTAGATGGTATCCCTGCTGTGAACTTAATGCTATTCATATGTTTGTCACCATTGCGAGAAGAATAGCCCATCATTCATTCTTTTGGCTGTCATATTCTTGACCTGTGGCTTTCAACTCAAAGATCAGAGGTACAGGGACAGAAGAACATCACCTGTCATGTAAAGAAATTGACGTGCTTAATAGTTATCTGACAAAATGTAAGAGCTTCTTTTCAGGAATTATTTTGTACAACTGTAAGTGTTGGTCTGTATCCTGAGAGGCAGAGCTTTATCTGTGGCCCATGGTGAATCAGTCTCTCCAGCCCTTGTGAGACTTTCTGGAGTGCTAGAAATCTTGAGTTTTATGGTAAAATGATCGGAAGAGTTTTTTTTCAGCATCACAATGCATTATTGCTGGGGAAATCTCAGGAGGAAGAATTGATAAAATGCATGCAGTTTGTTGTTTAAGAAAGTAACTGTTTAATTTAAAAGCAAATGCATTAAGTTTAGATTTTCATTCTCTTGTTTAATCTTGAAATTGTTGAGTGGAAACTTCAATAATCCTGACATTGTTTTGAGGAGAAAATGGAAGAGTGCAATCTGACCTTTCACGATTTGTTGTACTGGCTGGTGTGTCATTGTACTCTGATAGCAGCTCTTAAATATTTTAAATTTGGAGAGAAGGGAGACCTTGGCAATGCCTCACGTTTGGAAGTAGACTATTTTAAAGTGAGATCTCAAAAAATGGTAGGATTCTGTGTAAGTTTCTGGAAGGAATCAAAGGGAAAGATTATTTCCTGGGTGGAATAAAGCAGTAGATGGTATATACTATTCAAAATTTATATCCTAAAGTTGTTAGACTATGTAGAAGTTCACACTGTAGTATTTTTGGAGGCTCTACTTTGGGAAGAGTATGGGGAATAATATGTGTGCTTGACTCAACCCACATTTCCTACAGATTGCACATCACTGTTTCTTTTTCAGCTCTGTTTGAATTTAAACACACTGGTTATGTTTACCTTCTTAAACTGGGGAAAATTCATCTAAATGAGCTTTCACCAGAGCAGTGCATGAGCATGACATATGTTGAGTTATTTGTGCCAGAAGACTGTCCTGGAGCTGGTTGGAGGAACGTGCAGCCAGTCTGTGTGCATGTGTTAATGCTCCCGTGCCTCTGGGCCAACACTGCCTTCAACAGAATGTTATCCCTTGTACATATTTGTGATTAGAAAATAGTTTGAGTTTGAAAGGTTGGTCTCCTGGGTGTTCATAATCACCACAGGAATAGGGTTCATTATGCATATGTAGTTGTTGTTGTTCCCTGTGTGAGAGATAAACTTGAGGAAATTTGAGTAGAAATAGTTTTTATCCAATTTGTTGCTGTTTCATTACTCTAAAGAGTTAACAAGGTATAGTTTTCATTTCCAAATTGTAAACTCTGATGCAAACATGAACCATTTGGTCTTCTTGCAACATAAGACCTTTTTTTTTAATTTATGACCTGGAATAGTTGCCAGTATTTGAGAATTATTATTGTTTTTGTGGACCAAACAAAAATCTGTTGGTGATAATAGATGAGCTGAAAACAGAGTTGTGTCCTTCTTTCGGTGTTTTATTTTCTGTTGTACTATATTTGTGCAGTAAATGACCCAAAAGTGACCTCTGAGGTGGTACATGCAGCAGCCTTTTTTTGTTTGGTACATTGGCAACATGGGCTTGGCTGTAGAAAGAAGTTATGAATGCTCCTCCATTTTTTCCTACACAGTGCAAATGTAGGAAAATTCGTTTTCGGTGAAAACTGAGGCCATTTGTAGATTCTGTTTCTGTTTGCAGTAGTGGTTACCAACTATAGAGGTTCAGTTCAGAATGACACCTACCTGTGCAACCTGGGCTAGGGAGCTGCTTTGGCTGGGGGGTTGGACGTGATGATCTCTAGAGGTCCCTTCCAACCCCTACAATTCTGTGATTCCTTTGGACCTAAGAAGGACCAAAAAGAAAGGCAACTGTGCCCAAATCATACTCTGTCTGTGAGTAGAATATTAGAATCCCTCGTCTTGTTAAGGATTTGATTTACTGCAGATGAGCAGCTGCTTGATGTGATTTGGAAGTGTTTTGTGCTGTGAACTTCATGAAGTATGCATGTGTGGGGTGTTTAATAATTTCTACAAAGTTTCTTTGGCAAGAAGAAAGCCAAACAACCTGAACTAGACACAAGAGTCTTCCTGCAGTTGGTCTTTATGTATTCTTCTATAATTAAGAACCAAAGCCACATAAGCTCACTGTTGCTTTGTCTGTGTGTCATCAGGTAAGTATGTTAGCCATTGTGCTTGTAACTGCTCAGGGATCCAGGTATTTCTACATTCTGTGTTGAGAACATCATGCATGCTATGAAATGCGCAGAAAGGGATTGTTATTTTGTTGTAAACATGAAAACCAATGGACTGTTGGAATATTTTCAAAGTTTTTATTATTATATTTTAAGTATGCAGTGAGGTGTCAGTAACTCCAGTAGGATATTTTTAAAGATTCCTCTTTTTCTGTCTCCTTGTTGTTGAGTACCCAGTATTAAGGAATTTTTTGTGAGGGAAGGAGGAGTTAAATTTCTTGCTCCAAAAGAAACAGAGGAGGGATTTGAACTTCTTTCTCCTGTACTCCAGCTGAGGACCAGCTTGGCAGTGCTTTATGAGAAACCTCATCCAGTTTTGTGTGTGCTCCAGTCCAGGTCTGAAGGTTCATTGGATCGAGCCCTACAGTGAAGGACATAATGGGATAGAAATCCCACAGTTCCATCTGGATGTGCTCAGGAAGAACTTCCCAATGAGACTGGAAGCAGAGCATTTCAGTCCCGAGATGCAAATTTCTTACAAACAAGTTGCTGAGATAGATTTATTTTGAAAACTAAGCACTTATGGGAAAACTGGGCCTTGTAGGAGTACGTGATGGACGAGTGCAGTCTCTGAGCATCTAAGCACCCAAATACTTCTAAAAATTTAGTGCCCAACCCCTCAGAGGAGAGTTTGTCTAGCATGCTTATGTGAAATATTCCTGGGCGTACCTGTGTATTTTTTTTTTTTAATGGAAAATGCAAATTGTTAGATGAATATTTTTTTACTTAGTTTTCTTCTGCCTCTAGCAAAACGTTTGTAAAGAGAAATATTAAGTTTGGTAGGCTTGAAAACTAATCTGCACCTTTGCTTGTCATTTTCTTTCTGTGGAACTAGTGTGTCTTTCAAGAAATAATACATTCAGTTGCTTTCGCCTTGAGAAGACAAGCATCCTACCATCTTTATATCTATGTTTTTAAGGTCTACTTGTGGAAATTCCCTAGGCAATTTTTGCAAAATAATTCCTAAACAGTAATTGCTACAACTCCACTCAAGTGATGAGATCGCCTGACTTCCATAATCTTCAGCAAAAATGCTCGCTGCAGGCTGCTGCAAGTTCAGGTTCAGGAAATGTATGCACATGTAAGAATTTGAAATGGTGTATGTGTGTATACTGTTGGTGTAGTGCATTCTTGAATGATACTTGCTTAGTGAGAGTAGTGAAGTTGTAGGGATTTGTTTGTTTGTTTCCAGTTGTCTTTGAGGAATTACTGTAATTGGACTTTTTTTAAAATTTATTTCTGAAAATGAAAGAAGCAGTGGCTAACTTAATATTTCATCTCTTCTTTCCAGAGTCCTTCTTCATCTTATTTTTTAATTTTGTTAACACTAATTAAATTTCTGGTTACAATTTTTGCAAAACATACTTGAAAAAGTAGTTTACATACTCTCTTAGGATTTAAGTGGCACACCAAGATCTAAAATAATTAATTTAAGAATATCTGAATGACACATCTACTTCTTGATCATTGTTAATGAGAAGTAAAATAATGCAAATGTCCTTATTGGCTTGAAGCAAATTTAATTCTACATGTTGGCTCTAAAAATGTGCTGTGTGTTGTTTTAGAATAACTTACAAAATTTGGGGTAAAGAAAAAAACAAAACATTCCAGCTGTTAATGCGTTGGAATTTCAAGCACGGAAAAACCCCAAACAGCACTGAAACTTGGAGTTCTCTGTGGTGTTTTTAGCAATTCTTGTAGGAAGGGGAGGAGGAAGAGGGCTTGGTGTGTCAGTGAGTGAATGAGGCCTAATATTAAATTCATACCTAATATTATATAACACAGTGTAAAAACATTGCTCTTCTCTTTTGTTTCCTTTCTAGCCCATTAAATTTGTCGTAGATAGTTCTTTTCTCTGTCTCTATTTTCCCTTTTATCTGTCTTTTTCCCCCACAGAACACCTTGCATGGGGTTCAACTCAGTTAACTTCAGTGCCTGAAAGCTGGGCATGGAATCCTAGCCAGGTGACCCCTGTAACAGTAAAAACAGATTGATACTAGTGTTTCATGTGCGTAAGGACTTTGATGAACAATAATCGATTGTCTTAGGATGACTGTTGCTGTCTCTCTCAGCTTCACCATTGCTATTAGAAGAAATACGTGGCATTTGTATACTTGCTGCCTGAGTCACCCAGTTTCAACCTCCCAGTGCTTGAAAGCATCCTAAAGTAAATAGATGGTGGCTAAATACTGAAAAAAATCCTCATGTTTAGTACCAGTGTAAAGTTACAGTTTCTTTGGTGTCTGTAAATGACACAGAGGCCAACAATGGGCAAGACTGAAATTGAGCAATGCCCTTGTTTCTAGGGGCTTAAACAGAAATCAGACCTCTGTGTTCTATCTGCCAAAAAGTTACATGTGTCTTTTTCTAACCAACAGGCTAGAAAAATCTTGACCAGAGCTCAGACTTTCAGTTTTGACTGCAGGCAGTGGATTCTCTTGAGTTCTTGCTAACCATAAGCATTAGAGCTTTGTCTACTGGGAAGACCTTGAGAACAGCTAGAGAGTGTCATGACAATGCAGAAATTAAAGTAGAAATTACTTTGTAAAAGAAGGAAGGAACTGTATTTCAAAGATTGTGTAATAGCTTTTCACCTTAAAGTTTCTAAGAATCTAGATGATGAAAAAGGGTTTGTTGTCCCCCTACATCTGGGAGATTTTCAGGTCGTGCTAGAAGGACTTCTGTGAAGACAGGGATTACCAGAATTAGTATACATAAAACAGAAAGCAAGTCCTAGAGCTCTTCTAAGTTTTTTTAAGCACATTATCAATACCAAACAAGCTGGCTGATTTTTCTGTTTTGTAAGTCACCTTTGAAACAAGGACATGTTTCAGCCTTTCCAACATCTTTTCCATGACTTCATCTTTCGACTTTGTTTGAACAGTTAAAATGCCAAGTTAATGTGTGCAGACTGTATAAACTCATCCAGATGGTACCTTACTTATTTTGAAATGCCTCATTCAAACAGCAAAGATTGGAAATTTTAATTACAAAAAAAAAAAAAAAAAAATGAAATCACATTTGGCTTAGCCCCCAAAGCATTTGCCTTATCAACAGACCAGAGCAAATAAATAGCAAATGCTTTCTGCGCAGTCTTATATATATCCTTAATGAAGGCCATGAGGATGAAATGCAATAAAATTTATTTTAAAAACATTAAAAATGCATTTTAAAATTTTGACTGAAATGCCTCATGAAATTGGTGATAATATATGTAATTTAATGGTCTGCTCAGGTTTTATCAGTGCCTTTGGGCTGTCCAGCCTTTGTGGGCAACTTCACTAGCTGTGATGAGCTAAGCTGCTCTTTCCGTGTCTGCATGGAATGTGGAAAGTATTGTGAAAAGCAGACTAATGCTTTGGTTTCCCTTGGTTGTTTGTATTGCAAGGAGGAGTTTTCTTCGCTTTGACCTCACAGAGATGCTTCAGCATACAGGTTTCTAAGGGAGAACATGTAAATGTGCTAGGGAAAAATGGAGCAGGATCTGCATTTGATTTACATCTTCACTCTTCTCATATGAAGTTATGTGAAGTAGCCGTGCATGCTTTATTTATTCATTCTAGGACAGCTGTGGAACTGTGCAGATGATGGTGGGCAATCAGACACCATGAATTGTGCTCACTTTTAGTGTCACCTGCCGTTTTGAAGAAAAATATCCAAAAGCAGGTCTTTCGAAGCAGTGATATGAGAACAAATGAAATCTGCATTTATACTTTTCTTGTTAGTTTTGTAATACAGTTATTGATATATTTTTAACTTATATTCTCCTTTCCATGCATATCCCATAAAATTCAAGAATATTTTGAAGCTACTATGTATTATTGTGTGGCTTATATCAGCTTTGGCAATACCTTATATTCATCCTGTATAGATTTGGAGTGCTTGTTGCCATTCTTGAATATAAGCTCATAAGGCATGCTTAATGTCACTGAAAAGTTTCGTCTGAGTACTTGTGCCGGTTGCAATTGCTTTCATTTTTAAGTGCCTGTTCAGAAACCGTTCAGTTACTTACACAGTGTAACTTGCTTTTTTGAAGGGAAGACGTACTGTATTTCTAACAACCAGTTTGATTTTACAGTTCATGCATTTCCATACTGTTAGCATCAGCTGAAGTGCTGTGGAAGCAAGCCTCCTTAAATTGGAGATAGCTTGTACTTTCCAGCAGTTCTGTGTTTGAATTGGGTAAAGCCTGTGTTAAGGAATGTTTGCCTCTCCAGCTGTGATGCAAAATGCTATGTTTGTGATAATGGAAAGCACTGGACACCATTTAGCTGGATCAGATTTCTGCTGACAGGCCTTCTCACAGGTATCATTATAGGTAATGTATAGTCAGAAGGAGCACTTGCAAGTACATGCTGCAGTGCTAGAATATGGCTGTTCGTTTGCAGAAAATGCTGTCTGCGTACCATAAATATATTTTAAAATTACCACATCAAACCTTTAAAAAAATAACCTTTCAAAAAGTGTTGCACAATTTTTACGTAGCAGTGTGTGTTCTGTTAATGAGATTGTGCAGAGTGGTAGGTGCTTGCAGTTTAATTGTGTTTGTGTCCATTGTTTCGCCATCTTGCTCTCACCTCCTGCTGTCAGCATTTTTAAAGGCAAACTGTGGCATGTTTAACATCCTTGCTGGAGCTGCTGGATTTATCTAGGCAAATCCGGAGCCAGTGAGCACCTTGCCAGTGTGATCACATCAACCTTTTGGAGACCCAGGACACACCCAAGTGTGATAACAGTCCTTGTTTCACTGCATAAATAGATGGGCCATACTCTTCCAATATGTGCACTCGAGTTCGCAGCTGTATGCTCAATAATGTAATCAGATCTTAAGTATGGCATTTATTTATTTTTTTTTAAGATTGCATTTAGGCATGTGTAGTATCCATTAGCACTGTGTGTTCTAACACCATCATTAATCAGTAATGTAGGAATTAAATCAACGTGCATGCTAAAACTACCAGAGACTGGAATTTGCCATGTGTCTGAAATCAATGGAGAAGACTGCTTTATTTTTGCATGGTATCTACACTGTGTAAACCAGAGCATGGTTTTATATGAACTGAAAAATACCTGTGAGTGGCAGCTTTCAATGAGCTTTGCAACAGGGTAGCTGGAAGAGCAAACGGTTCTGTCTGACATAAATAATGCTGCAGTCAGTCAGTGTTAGCCTAGACATTAGCAGAACCCTGTGATTTGTGAGCCTAAATTTATGGTACAATCTTATTCAACTCTGATTTTTTTTTTATCAATGGGCAAAGAAGTAATAAAAAGCGATTCCTGCTTATCCTTAACTGTTGTTAAGCTGCATTTTCTAAAAGCATTAGAGCCACTTTCCCATATGTGTACAAACCCTTTTAGTACTAAAGTAATCACCATTTTAAATGTTTTGCTTTTACATTTCCAACTTTCAGGATGAAAAATCGAGCATCCTTAAGAGTTTTCCTCCATCAAGGGGAAGAATGTCATCATTGAATTAGAAAGCTTGATTTTGAAAACTCTTGTGTTGACACTTTCAGAAAACACAAGTGACTTCCTTATTTTGCCTTTGATGATGAAGATTGCTTGCTTTTTGCTGTTTAAAACTCTAAAACCAGATTTCAAACTAGGGGCTTGTTCCTTCATTAGTTACAGTAATGCTGCATTTTCCTGTGACCTTTTTTATGCAGTTTAGTCTGTACTGGTGGAGGCTTCTGCTTTTAATTTCAGGGGAATTCCCATTATACTGCTTTCCATTTTAAATCTCGCCAGAAAATGTGAAGAATTCGCAGAGTCTCAATTTAGTGTGGGCTCCTTTTGTTAGTCTGTGCTAACAGCATTCGTAAGCAAATACTCTGTCAGTGTAATAAAATCTCTATTCTACTACTCATTATTTCATCATTTTGATGTGAACCAAGAGAGGGAAGTTTTGGGGCTTGCTTGTGAGTGGGATTCCTTGTGAGATGTAATCCCATCTGGTGCTGCTGCTCCTTCCTGTGTGTTGGAGTTCATCATCATGTAGCCATGGGTGGAAGTGAGTGGAAGTGCTGAGCCACCAGTAATGCTAAGCCTGGTGGGTTTGCTCCCCTCCAGGCCCAATGCAACTCTGTGAAGTTGCTCTTGTCCTCGTGCAGTGTGTAAGCGGACTGGTGGCTCAGCTTGGCAGCCATCAGCCTGGTGGTGGGACACCTGTTCCTTTCAGGGTTGTTTGTTTTAGGAGGAGAGTAAAAGCTGCACCTACATATATGTGGGCTGCCTGGGTTTTGCTGCCAGTGTTTCAGCAGAGAGCTGTAGTTAAAAAACCTTCATTATCAGGTTCCATAGTAAGGAAAGAGTAAACTCATTTCTAGTTTATCTGTCTTTGCATCCTTTTGTGAAAGCCACTGAAAGCAATGTGAGGTATGTCATTTTGCCCTTCTATTTACAGATCATGTCTCATAACTGAAGTAAGGCAAAGGGAGTTGGTGTTTGAAGTTCTCCATTCAGTAGTGAGTAGTGTGCTTTAAAGACCACTGTAAATGCCTGTGTTGGGCAATTTAATATGATGGGCACTTGAATGGCATGGAAACACAAGTTATTTTGCTTCCTAGTAAGTGATGCTTCTAACCTTATTTTGTTGTTTGCAGACAGTTGGAAGATTAAAAGGCAAAACTGAATGTATTACACAGGTCATTGCATTGTTACAGGATTTCTCAGATAAAACTGCTGAACGATCCTCTTCGTTAAACCCCTGAGATTCTGCAGAGAACACAATGTTTTCTGACTTCAGCTTTCTTCCCTCATGAAGGAGCTGTCCTTCAGAGGAACCTTTGTACTTTGACATAAATTCTTGGGGGAGGCTGTCTCACCAAAGCTTATTGGCCAGAGGACTTGTCAAAGGAGGCATTCAGAAGCCTGTTGCTCATTGTTTGTGCCACACTTACCACTGACACGAAGGCCAGAACAATCATGCTCCCCAGATTTTTTCACCCTGCCATTTTTATGGCTACTGTCTTTCTCAGTGCCGTTTGTGAATGGAGTAAATGTGTACTTGTGTTTGGGGCGGCTGGTGTCTGCATGCCACATTCCCATTGCTGCTTCTCACCTGCAGCAGGGCCAGAAGCTCCCACGATGCCAGGGCTAAGTGGTGAGAGCAGAGCAGCACGTGAGGCTTTTTCCCCCCACCCACTTTAAAGATAGATTTCAGAACACTCTTCACAGAAATGCGTTAAATTGAAGCACAGGGCTAACTTCTTTCCGCCTGTATCTTCTTGCATTCTTTTTGTGTTTGTGTTTGTTTTTGATATATTTCTCTGGCATGAGGTATAAAGAAAAGAATGACAGAAGTGTAGTGTTTGAAGGAAGGTTTGATAGTATCATAACAATTTACATGTATGTCAGTTGCTTGTGAAATAAATCTGTTTCAGTTTAGCATAGAATCACAGAATCCTAGAGTTAGAAGGGACTTTTAAAAGATCACCTCATCTAACTCCCCTGCAATGAACAGGGGCAGCTATAGTTAGATTAGGTTGCTCAGAGGCCCGTCCAGCCTGACCTTGAGCATCTTCAGGGACAGAGCACCCATCACCTCTCTGGATAAACTATTCTAGTACTTCACCACCCTTATTGTAAAAAAAAAAGTTCTTCCATATATCCAATCTGAATCTCCCCTCCTTTAATTTGAAAATAATTCACCTCTAAGTGAAGGAGATATTTGAATATATGTAGTTACAGTTCTAGTATCTTAAAAGTTAACTTCCTTCTGCAGTCTAGGTGAATTTTTAAATTCATTATTTTGGAATGAAATACTGAAAGCATTGATACACTGGTGATGCACATTCTAGAGCATGACTCTGAGATGCAGACTTCCCTAACTTCACAGATCCTCACTGCCGCTGGACATGTTATGTTTTAGCCATCTGATCTCAAATTGCAAGCCCATAGGCAGTACTGCTGTATGAAGTTAAATCACTGCTATTTAGATTGCAGTTTCTTAGATCTTTTTCAGAAAAGAGAGATACAATTTTGAGCAGTGTCAGTAATGACTGCTTCTATTTGTGAAGAATTGAGTAAGCCCAGCCATGAAATAGGTATCAGTTGTACTAAGCACTGTAGAAATACAGAGCAAAAAGGGGCACCTGCCCAGAGAATTCCCTTTCTTGAGGCTTTTCTTCGTTTGAATTCATGACTCCATGTGCAGTTGTTGGATTTTCCCTGCTGTCTGCTGTATTCAGATTCCAAAGCTGACATTTATGTGCTGCTTTGGTGGGTGGAGCTGGGCCATGGGAAGTTGTTCTCATGAGCTCTGAGCCCTGAGACTTCTGCATTCTGGTGACAGTGCAGGCTGCAGCCTGGGCCAGCATTGTGTATGCTACGCGTGAGGAGCCAGACTAGGGCTGGCTGCTGGCAGCTGATCGTATGTCATTTGTTCTTCCCCATTCCCAATGGATAAATGTGGCCTTAGAGATTTGTATACCTCCATGTGATATGATCCGCATTTTGCCTTTGGTGCACGTGCTTACAGAATGGAGGACAGTGAGTACATGCTTATGTATAGGCTTGAACCAATCCTTGGTTGACTGCTCACACAATCTCATTGCGTTTTTGAGTGTGATAAAACTGCAGTTGATTGGAAACTTATATTGTTTGACCCAAACCAAAGTGCTCTCAGGTTGAAGATTTTTTTTTAAATTTGATTTTCCTGAATGTGTTTGATTTCTTCTGCCTGATTGCAACCTCATGCTTGTATGACCAACTTTCTTACTCAATACACTTCCCTTTTTTTGCCTAGTAACTCCTCTGCACCTTTTTAAATTGTTATTTTTATAGTGTGTTTCACAGCTTGGAATATTTATTTCTAACAGAATCTTTGTTGTCTCTGTCTTTGTGGCTGCTAGCACACTGTTATAAATGTTCCTTGTTAAACATGTTCATATCATCTGTCTTTGTCTAATCTCATACTTCAATGGAAGTACTGAAACCTGTGAGTTTCTAAAAGCCCTTAGCAGCATTCAGCAAGCACTGCTGTCTGTTTAACATCAGGCTTTGGGGTGATGAAAAACAGCATTCACATCTGCTCTTCCTTACCTTTAAGAACACAAATAGATGGAGCACAGCTTTTTGCAGTGTCTGCAATCCAAGCTGTTTTTGCTGATTGAGTAGTAGCCCTGGTCCCTGAAACCTGACAGAAAAGCTTTTAATCAGACCAGGTTTTAATGCACAGGGAACCGTACAAGTTTCAGTAAGCATCAATGAATGTCAGTGGGTACCATTTTTTCCTCTCATGGAGGAATTCAGTGGCACTTTCTTGTCTGATACCATTTTGTCAGAGTGCCCCTCTGCTGCCATCTGTCATACAGCAACAAAATGTAACAGAATATTGGTGGGAAGGTTCAGCCTCTGCTGCCATACCACCACCGTCTCCCTCCGGTATCGTGAGCCAACAGAATAAGACAGAAGCTTTACTTTCAGAGCAGCACTCAAAAATGAGGCGCATCTTTCAGTGCTTTTTCCCTAACGCATGAGAAAGCCTTCTGTAGTTCTGCCAGAATTCTGTTTGTATGATTTCGTATGTTTCTTTCTAAATACACCTTTCTGTTGTGGATCATCCAAACCAACACTTGCTGTTCAGATCTTTGAATCCAGAAACCAGGAGAGTAGAACGGAATACATGGAAGGGACCTGCAGAGATCATCATGCCAGCATGATGTTCCCAGTGTGATCAGTCCCAGCCACAGGACCAGGAGGTGCAGATGTGGGTGAGAGGGTCAGGAGGGGCTGGCTGGGCCAAGGAAAGCACTGTTGTTACTGTTAGTAAACCTGCCTTGCAAAGCTGTGCAATCTAACAACACTTTTTTCCTAAGTTTGCAAGCTTCAGTAGATGCTGAATTAGTTAAATGTTCTATTTTTAAATGTTTTTATTATTGATTTTTTTATTATTACTTATCTTTTTAAATAAAATTTGGTTTATTTTTCTGTGTTTGGGGAAGATTCACTGATTCTCAAAAAAAATAAATTCCTTTATGAAGTTATCTTAAGGTTAATTTTTATTTTTTAAGGTTAAGATTTTAATGATAATACAGCACATCATTTAGAGGTACATGAAGAAGAAACAAAAGGAAATCTGTGCTTGGGTGTATGTATAATCTCTAGCTATAGTCTGCACAGATTTTAAAGGAGTCTCCGCTATAATAATGCATGGAAATGTCTGTGTTATGAGAACTGTATTAATGGCAGCAAGTTTTCCCTTCAGATTCCTTTCTCTAATTATAAACTTTTTTTTTCTTAGTTGGCAAAAGAAAGAAGCCATAATGTACAATATTTGTAGTCTGGAGGAACTGTTTGGTGATTAGCATGGTTCTTATTGATGTAAAATAATCAGAAGATTATTCATACCCCATGAACTTAGTTGTACTTTCAGCTGCTGATGCTGTAAATTTCAGTATTTTTTCTTCCAGTTTAGTCATTCTAGAAATAACATCTAAAGATTGTTTCCCACATTACAACCAAGGAGTTGTCGTATTTATTTAACCAGCCGGTTCCCAGTAAGTCCCAAATTTCATTTTTTTCAAAGCCTTGCACAGGTTCCTCCAATGCAGACAGAATGCAGAAGGAAAAAAAAAACAACAACCTGCTAAGTGGATTTTTGTTTGCAGAAAGAAATGTCCTTTTTGTAGAAGAGAGGGTTCAATATTTTTTACATTGTGTCCTGCCTCGCATATTACTGTCTTTGAAGGAGAAATCACAATCTTCTGGCATAGTCTGATGTGCTGCTGGCTGCCTGTGGAGGGGTTTCTTGATCTTGTTTTTGGGGCTGGAGATGCTGAGGTCCACGTGCTGTAGCAGCTGGTGCCCAGCTTTTAGCTGCCATGCCTGAGGGCCATGGCATCAGGGAAGGTGCAGGTGGGCCAAGCTTTACCAACTACCCCGCAGCATCCTGGAGGCCATTGGTCAAATACTTCCGTGTTCTGTGATACAGTCTTTGATCTAAACTTGCTTTGCTTATAACTTTCCTGCCACAGTGGCAGGAGTGGTTCCTGTGGTCCTACTGCAAACCAGGGAGTTTCTGAAGCTCCTGAAGCACATACCAAGTCGGAAACTTTTTCTGAGGAGGTGATGGAGTTCCCATCCCTGGCAATATTTAAGGAACATGTGGACATGGTGCTTAGGGGCATGGTTTAGTGGTGGAACACAGTGGTTAAACTTAGGGATCTAGAAAGTCTTTTCCCACCTAGAAGATTCTGTGTATCTGTGACCATGGGGATGGGAAAAGGAGCAAACTGCACTGGGCTGTAAGAAATGCTGGAGCTATGGGTGTTCAAAATAGCTAGTTAATAGCCATAGGAAGGAAAGAATGGAAGATGGTGTTACCACAGAAGAACTGTGTTTTCATTGGTGAATGGTGTTTAGAACATAAGGGGATTCAGGCTGATAAGAAGACAAAATTACTCCCCCAGCAGAAATACTGAGGTTACCCTTCTTTAAATACAGAGGTAGGGGGTTTCTGTGTAAGCTTGCTGACTCCCTTCACTGCAGGGAGTACAGAAAAGCATTTCTTCAAGGCAGTGTAAAGAGAGTCCTGTCCGTGAACTGTAGTCATTTGTATGATATAAAGAGTAGTACAAAAGAGGGAGTCATTTGAAACATTACAGCTAGAATCATGGAGACATAGAGCAGCTTGGGTTAGAAGGAATCTTAAATATCATCCAGCTCTGACCCCTATGCTGTGGGCAGGTTTGCCAACCTCTAGATCAGGCTGCCCAGGGCCCCATCCAACCTGTTCTAGAACACTTCTAGGGATAAAAGTTATGACAAATACCCATAATGAACATCTTTTTGGAGAAGACTAAAGCTGTATTGGTGTGACTGCTCTTAGTTTTATGAATAAGAACATAATAACTAAGGCAAATAAGTAGCTTTTCTAGGAAATTGAGCTCATGAAAATTACTATTTAAGATTAATCTTGGTGTTCTATGTCGCTGCATTTTGTGAAGTTTTTATGGGATCTGTGCTTTTATCAACTGTTTGGAAGAGGAAGGCTCTTTTGCTCTATCTTTTAGCACCTCTTACAGGACTGTGTTGTTTCTACCTGGACTTCTGCATCTTTGAAATAAAATTCTAGATTCTGTGGTAATCAGTAATAATTTTGGGGTACCTATACTGTAGAAACAGAATGATTCACTGTTATTTTGTGTAATGGGATCTCCTTTTGATGTTTCACAAAGACTGTGGAAGGGTTCAGTGTTTCAGAAAGACAGACTTCTGAATGATGTTATTTTTCTGGTGTTAGTGCAGGTCTAAATCTAGCTTTTCTGCCTTTTTTTGCTCTGTTATCAGTTACTCTCTGGAAGACACAATCTGATGTTTTAAGATTGTGAAATAGGCATGTTTTTCACTTATTGACTTCTGCAAACTAAAACCTTGCTTTTTTAAAATGGTACAATATTCTGTGATCTTTTAGTCTGGAGAAGTTCATCATTCATACACATAAATGCACTCAGAATAGGCTTTATACCCATTCTTGTTATTAAATCACTTCAAAGTTCATCACAGTGTATGTTCTTCTTGTGGTTAAACTCTTGTGTTCTCTTCTTTGCACAGGCGCCCTCACCAAAGTAAAGGAGAGTAAGCGACATGTGGAAGAGGGGAAGATGGAGCTCCAAAAAGCAGAGGGCATTCAAGAACGCTGTAACATTATCTCTTTTGCGACCCTAGCAGAAATTAATCATTTCCACAAAATCCGTGTGAGGGACTTTAAATCACAGATGCAGCATTTCTTGCAACAGCAGATACTCTTTTTTCAAAAAGTGACACAAAAGCTAGAAGAAGCTCTTCACAAGTATGACAGCGTTTAATCTCTGAACTTTGATTTGTGGACTTTGCTCAGTATGAACATGACTTAAGTGGCAGAACAAACTCTGCTGCTGTTAAAGAGCTATTACCAGTGGTAGATGTGGTACAAGAATGGTTTGTGTTCACTCGGGATCAGGATTTTATCTCTGATTATGTAGAAAGGAAACAGTTATAGGGCTATGTAGTAGATACAGTACCACGCATTATAACTAAGTTATACTGTGTATGCCTACACTACCATTGTAACTTTTTTGAAATAATGAGTATACTATTTGCCTTATTGCTTTTTGAAACATGGTATTTTAGTGCATACTTTGTAGACCTCAAAACCCTTCGGGTCTTTAAGGAAGTTGGCTAGATAAAAGCCTGCTTCAGCTGCCTTTTTACTTTCCTAGATTTGGATTTCCTAAATTCAAACGATTCTCTGTTTACAGACTCCTACTAGAGCAGCTATGTGATTCTGTGCCTTTAGACTCTATTTTTCCTTTTCTAGTAAGTCACATTTTTATGATTGAATGAATGAAGGGTTGATGCCTATGACAAGAACTGATTATGAAACCTCATATTAACTGGAAAGAAATGAGCTGCCATCCAGTTTGCACAGCAAGTACTGTCTTACAACAAATGTTGGCTCAAAACTTAGAACTTAAATCTATTCAGACTTTCCCTGAAAGTGGAGACTACTTGTTACATATACTAGGACGTTAAGCACATACACAACAGTACACCACTGAACCCCCTTTCAAAAAAGAATATTACACTGAGGGGGATTTTAGTATAAAGCATTACTGTGAGTGGAGATTTGAACTAGCCTAATAACAGTGATGTTTATCATGGGGATATAAATGCAGGCTATGTTGATGGAACTTCTTTGTAAGTATAAAATTATTTGCTCATTGTTCAGTTGCTGATTCAGTTTAACTTCAGACTTGCATCTACATTGCCTGTTGTCTAAGTTGGGACTCCACTGTGATTCATTATTCTAAGGTTACAAATTTTCAGGGATGTTCAGTAATATAAATGATCTGAAATAAGTCTTGGCTGAACTGACCTGGAAAACAGGTGGCATGTTTATGTTTATAACGCTTGTCTTAATTTTTGTATAAATATTTTTGACAAGCAGGGTGCATTTATATATATGTAAACACTATATTTTAAAGAATTTTCTGGCTTATTTCCCTTGAATTAAGTCTGAAGTTTGTGTTTATAACATATTGGTTCCCTTCTTATAGGTCAGTATCAGAAGGGTTTTTTAATTATCCTATTCTTTTTCTCCTAAACAAAAATAACAGAACCTTCCAAGGAGGCAAAATGTTTCCTTTTTTTTTTTTTTTAATTAAATTAATCACAGATAGATTAAACGAACAAAAACCTGGAAGAGGAAGTTAAGCAATAGTTACCTTAAAGTACAAATCATTTCTCACCTATGCAGCAGAGATATCCACTTATTTCATTTGATCATGTTGGGTTCTGTAGCTTTAACCCCACACCTCTGTTTCACAGGAATAAATATGTTCGTTGCTCTGAAAGTAATACCTCCTATTCCATGGAAACTATAACAAATACAGAGAGCACAATAACACTGTTTGATAGAGGAATTTCCAAGCTACAGAACTCTTACTTTTCAATACGGTCACCACTGCTTGCCGTGCATTTTTGATAACCAGGAATAGGAGCCTTCATACTGCACTCATATACATTGGCACAAAAAGATGACCAAATGTCACTGTTCCCACTGCTGAAACTCACCACCCACTGCCTCTCTATGCTCATATCCGCTGTTCAGGCTTTATAAACATTCTGCAACCATCAATGAATGGCAGGGTGCCATTTTTCTGCATAAAGGAATTCAGTGACACACCTTTGCTTCACCCACACTTCCATATCAGATGCTATTCTGTCAGACTGACCCTGTGCTGCCATCCTTTGCATGGCAACAACATGTAAGAGAATATTGGTTCAGCTTCTACTGCCGTACCACCAACACTCACCTCCAATGTTGTTGGCAAAGAAAATAAAACAGGAGGCATTACTTTTGGAGCAGCCTTCATATACAAAGGTGGTTTTGGTTTTAAGATTCACCCCAGAGTGTTTGGCAGGTTGCTATATTGACCACTTGTGTTTGGCAGTGCTCCTAGTAGTACCCTAGAAAGTGAAATACAGAATGATGAATAGGAAAAAATCTGTTTGTAAAAGAAAGGACAATCAGTGAGGAATGAATCCATTTGCAGGCTACTGAAAGAAAGAGTGCTGCAAACATCCATGTTGACTGTAACATAAGGACCATAATCATAGGACTGACTTGCTCTTTATCTTTCTCATGGTATTTCATTCTGCATTCAGAACTTCCTGTAACAGCTCCAGCTTCCTGAGTTGTTCAGTTACCTGAGCCAGTAATGAGCCAGGTTTGAGCTGTTACATGAATTACGGTTGCTTAAACCAGATACTGTTTTGTTAAATGATTTTGCAGTAATTAGATCAGACTACAATCAAAGTAATTATGTGTGATGGTATTAAGACCTGATCAGGAATTGATCTTGGTCCAGTTGAAGTATTCTAGGAGGTTAGTATTAACAAAATGTACATGTCCATGGGGATATTAAGCTGTGATATGTATACAACATTATCAGACAGGTACAGTTTTCCCAAATAAACTGTCATGGCCTTCACCTTACGTTCTCACTTGTTATTTTTGGGGTTGAGGAGAATTGGGGTGTGGTAATTATTAAACTTGATGTACCAATAAAGCATGGCAGGAATCCTGGATCTGAATTGCTGTAGGCTGAAAAAATAACTCACTTCCACATTGGCATCTTCTCACACAAAGCTGGGCTTGAACTGTAGCAGAGCCTGAACTCCATTCATGCTCACTGCAGTCTGAGAACTGCAGTTTTAGTTTTAGTTGGAAAAAGAGTCACATTGATCACCCGTGACAGATAGAGTGGTGTGATCTGAGGTCTGAATGTATTCTGCGGGAAGGTGAATGTGTACTGTATGGGGCTGCAGAAACATCAAAGGAAATCTATCTAACAAAACCTTTTAAATAAATAAATGTGGAGGAGAGGAAGGTAGTTCCATATCAAGATGTCAAATGCGTTTGTTTTATTCTATTCCTATAAGTTGTATGTGATGCGTCACAATTTTTGCATTGATGGTACTACATCACATTTGCTGGGGGCTAGGGAAGATAAACTGAAAGCTGTAAGAAAATACTCTGAGGTATTGCTTTTGGTGAAAGTGCTCCATCCAATGAAAAATGGAGAATAAACCCACCAATGGAAGATAGCTACATAAAAAAACCTGCAAGCAGAAAGTAAATAATATTTCTATTCAAGTTTTAGGCTTTTGATTTAAACATTAACAGCCTGCTAAAGTGATTAGATAGGTGCGTCTCAGCACTTCAGTTGCATAGTTCTTGCAAAGAAAACAGTTGCCTCTGTTTTGTGCCTTGTGCACATTTTCTAGGTTCTCTCTACCAGTTTCAGAGTCCAAAGGCAGAGTACATTTGATTTGGGAGTGTTGCATGACCCAGCTTGGAGAGATGAGCAGTAAAGTTGTGATGATGAAACATTCAAGACAAACACCAACAAAATTTGGAAGAAAAAAGATCAGAGTGGAAGTAGATGTTGCATATAAAATTGGTAATGCATTTAGAAGATGAATGCCCACAGAGAAAATACCTGCATTATTTTGTGAGGCACAGGGTGTCTTTCTGATGATTTACAGACCCTGTTCACACTCCCTTATTGTTTTGACAGATTTCCGCTGATGCAGCTAACAACTTCTCTGCTGGTCGTCTGCTCCAGCCTGGGAAACTTAAATGAAAGGTATTTCTGTGAAGAAGATTGTACAACTAAATTAAAAGAAAAGCTGACAGCTGTTTTTCTGTTTGTTTGGGGTTTTTTTTGTTTTGTTTTGATTTTTGTTTTGTCCTCTTGGATCATCTGAGCATTTTGGTTTAGTTCTCTTATATTTGGAACTAGCGCTAGATGTTTGGCAGACTTGTTGTTTGGGTCCTGCACTGCCTGTGAAAATTTGCCGTAATATTTCCAAGTTAAAAAGGTTTCTTCAGAACCATTTATGCTGAAGGTTGACAGACATTTTTCTGTAGCTCCTATTTACTTCAGGCTGTCTTTTTTTTTCTAACCTTGGTTAGCAGCAGAGTTCCTCTGTAACTGCTTTTTTCCCCTCATCCAAGGGGGGAACATCCCAGAGCACAAGCTGAGCAAGAAGCTGCCTGTAGATCCTGGCAGAGCTGTTCAGTACCTGGAAATGGGAGGAGAGAAGGAGCAGGCTGGTCAGCTAGGGACTGGCGGGGGGGGGGTTGCCTTCATCATCATTATCTCTTGCAGCTTCAGTACTACAGTGCACAATGAGAAAGAATGAAGAGGCTTTCCTTCATCTGTGTGGTGCTCAGACAGGCTCCATTCCTGGATTTATCCCTGTTCTCCTGTGCAATACAACCCACAAAAGTAATTTGTACCACTTATACCAATTTTTTTGTAGACTTGAGTTGAAAGCCAAGAACACAAAGAAGTGCTGTGCATTTAGAGTTTTCATGGCACGTTGCAGACATTCTTCCTCGAATAGAGAAAATAAAGCAAAATGCAAAGGAATTTGTTCCTCTAAGCAGACCACAATTTAGAGGGGACTTTTCTTCTATCAGCTGCAAAAGGAGAAAAATAAACCCGTCTCATGTTGCTGGAATGCTGCTGACAAGATCCTTGAAATAGCTTTCAGACTCTGAATTATTACATTTGTAAAAAATATGTATGAGGTGCAAGTATTACTGGGGAAATAAAACACGAGGCCATGTGTAGAGAACTCCAATGGAAGCTCACTTGGTTACTATTCATCCAGTGAGCTGAAGGAGGGGAAGGTGTTTCCAGAAAAATCCTATGTGGTTGTGTCATTGCTGGGCAGTGTGGATGCATATTCTCAGGCAAGCTGAACTGACGTGCGATGGTTGCCTTTCTTCTGACATTTCCTAGTTTTCGAGACACCGCTTCTGTAGTTTTGGTGATCTCTCAATGCAGCACAATGTGATGTTGTGGGTACTACACATAAAATTATAAATTGGTAGTATGTGTTGAAGAAATAAAAGAAATGTGATTTCACTTTGCTTCAGAGTTATTCAGTTGACAGCAGAGCTTAGGCATGCATGAAGATAATACATAAAGTTTTGGATACAGTAAAGAAGCTCTCATTTTCTAAAGTTAAAGGTTTTTTCCATCCTGTGTCCAATAGCTTCACTGCTCTGCAATTCTGTTTAAAACTGAACAATTAATGTGGTCTCACTTTGACATCCAGGGGAGGTTTTTTTCTGCTTGACTCTTCTGGGAAGAACACCAGGCTGAGCCTGGTAGTCTCCCACCCAGGGTGTTCCCTCCTTTGCTCAATCTAAGCTACAGAATTTTACAGAAATTTAGGAAGTTACCTGTTACAAGGCACTTTCATTCATTTCTTAATAAATAAATAAAAACCTGTGGCTGTTCTGAGAAATAAGAAGTTACAATTTTAAATAAAGCATTTGGAGGAATTTAGCTTGTGTGGGCTTTTTTTCCACTATTTTTAGTTTTAAAAAGCATTTCCAAGGAATAGGATACCATTCTCTGTTAGAAGACAAAAATCAGCAATTTTAAAGTCAGTAATTTTCTTTCTTGATTCATATGATTGATCCTAACAGCTAGCCTTTTACTGATGAAATAACACTACATGTGAGGAGAGAAACATAAGCACACAAAAAAGGCAGTGGTGAAGTAGTATAAAGTATTATTTATAGTGAGTTAGGGTGGCTGTACTTCTCAGAGTTGGTATGGATTCACCCCATGTTGGTTTTTAAGGTTTTTCTTCTTCAAAAAAGGAATTAAAAGAAAATAGTTTTTTCACTAAAAATCTTCTTTTGGTTACTAACTCTACAGTAAGAATAAGTTTTGACCCTCCTCTGCATCTGAGGAGCTCCTAATTGTCCCAGGAGCATGCCCTGGGGATGCAGCCCAGCTGCTTTTTGCTCAGCATCTGTGAAGGAAGCTGCATTCAGGGAAAAGTATGCTGTGGTGCTGTCCCAGCTGGGTGCTGTGCTGTGCTGCGCTGCAAAGCTACAGTCCGGAAACACAGTGCATCTTCTGGATTTGCCCTGACAAGTCTAGCAGTGCTGATGAAGGACTGTAAGCCTGGTTACTATGTCAAGCACCTTCTTTGGAGTCTTTAATTTGAAGAAGTCAGCATATGCGTTTTCTCTTTTTTGTTTTTTCATCTGCCACCAATTGAGATGAACCCTGAACAAAGCAGTGCTTGTACATCTACCTGTGGCACTCATGGGCAGCACTGTCACCCTGCTCTGCTGGTCTTCCCCCTGGATGAATGGAGTCTCACAGCATCTGGCAAAGGTGGTTTTCCAGGCTTGGCAGTTCCAGACAATGAAGAAGCACTCCTGGACCATGAACTGGTCACTCGCGCTTTGAAGCATAGCTATAGAATGTGTCTGGTCAGCAGTAGGGTTGTGCAATGTGCATCCCATGCCTGTGGGTGGGGAGGAAAGCTCCACTGGTGACCAGATGTGGGGCTGTACATCTTGGAGCACTGTGCAGCATACTGCTGTGGCAAGAAATGGCTGGAACTGGTTAGGGCAGGAGGATGGGAAGGAGAATGCAGTGTTCTTTCCTGAGCAGGCAGTAGGCTGGAAGCTGTACTGATGGCCCTGGTGGAAGCTGAGTACAAGGTAGGTTTCCACATGGACTGCTCTGAGACCCATAGGATGAAGCCTCCTGCAGAAGGCAGTTGTGGACACCTCTTTAAAATCCTTTGGTGAATAACTAACTACCCGATGTAAAGTAGAGGAGCAGCCCTTGGAGCAGGCATCACTGGCAGTAAAAGCACAGCACAATGGGCCTCAATGCCATGTTCTCACCTCACAGCCTCCCTTTGCACACTTCACAGTGAGGCAAAAAAGGAAGAAGGAGCCCTCACTACAATTTCAGCACAGCCGTTTTCTCCTGGGATATATACATGGTTGAACCTCTCAGAGGGGTGTGTCTGGGCTTTCCCTCCAGTGCAAAGCTGCTTCACTGCCATGCAGTGCAATGGAGCTCTCACCATGGACTCAGGGTTACTGTTTTGCAAAAGAAATCACTGGAGGTGCCCACCCACCAAAGAGAACTCCAGGTGATGTCATGAGGTAACAGAAATATCCACTGAAGCCACAAATTGCCACGGGCCCTCAGAGGTGCTGAGGCCATGATCTCAGCGCTTGTTCCATTGCTGGCTGATTCTATCTGTCCCTTTGCTTGTCTTCTTGGGGGCTGTGTATGTGAACTGTGTGGGGAGCCAAGCCTCCTGACACAGAGGTCCCCTCCACCAACAGACAAACTGAGGCTTACAGAGTCTGCATTCCTTAGGGGCTCTAGCCTTAACAAGTTGTCTACTTGAAGACTTGAGAAATTTTGTCCATATTAGATCTAAAGTAGATTAGCTAAACCATGGTAGGGCCTTGTGTTCATGTTCTCATTCAGAACTAATGTTATTTCCATTTGGCTTCATTTACTTGTCTAATGAACTGAAGTAAATCAAATCAAGTTTACGTTAATTCTGAACAAGAACTTCCAGTGTTTCCATAGGGAGCTATGCAGCTCCAATTCATACTGCAGCTTCTAAATTCATACTGCTAGTAGAAAGTTGTATGCTAAAAATCCCTGCATTGAAAAGCCCACAAGTAGTTTGCCATGTATTCTGTGATTTATACAAAACCTGTGCACCTTTCCTGAACTGGATTTTCAGGCTAACATTCCTCTATACAGCACTGCCTCATATCTAAGCCATGATACACGTTCTGCCCTTCCCACCACCACCTCACACTGCTGGTACAACCCCTGCATTCCCACAGAGCAATCACCATCCCCACAGGATATGTGTCTGTAGCATCTGGCAAAGCTGTCTACTCTTGTTTGGTAGAGGTGTCAGATTTTTCCCTATTATTGGTGTACAAGTTCTGGCTGCAGCATATTTTCATGTGATTTATTCTATCAGTATCTCTTCTAAATTTGCTTTTTTTTTTTTTTTCTTGCTCTGGTTTGTCAGGCAACAGTCTTAAAACTAACATTAAGCATTCATGAAACCTATTTTCTGTCAGATACTATTTTCTCTCTCACAGATAACTGTCCTTGAGATATTGTTGCAGCGGTGAGTACGAAATCTTTTGTAGTTCGCTTTTAATTCCTGCTTGTTGATTTGTAATTCGAAAGCAGTCTGGCAATGAGCAGAACCTAATTCTTATCAGTAAGAAGGAAGGTAGCACAGCTGAAACTTATTTCCTATTTCAAGGCACTAATGAGCACCAGGCACCCCAGAGTGAGGTGTGTCCCAGATCACAGAGCAATGATGCTGCAAAGCCAGTGCACAGGGGTGAGCTGCAGAACTAGAATGTTTGGAACAACATTCAAGGAGGCAATTAGGCATCTAATTCCTAAATTATGTACATCAAAAACCCACATCAGCCAACGCTTAGTCCTGGAAGCACCTCATCTATAGCCACCTGCATTTTCAGGGTCTGAGTGTTCTTCAGGCTGCTGCAGGGGCACAGTGCACCTCCCCAGAGGCTCCTCAGGCCTTGCAGGGCCACACAGCTCCCTGCCTTGCATGCTTACAAGGCTCTGTGCAGGTCAGCTGGGCATTTCTGTGCCGATGTCCTTTGGGTTAGGATGGGAATGCTGATACACTGTTTTAAGCATCTGGTCCCTGGGTGCCATGCCTGCTACAGACTTGCTGTAAGCTTTCTCCTGGGATAAAGAGCCCTGAGGGCCCTGCGTTGGGCATAGAGCTTCTCTCCAAGGGATTCAAAATGGAGGGTGCGTTTGAACTCACAGTCAGCTAGATCTGACTGTTTACTGTTATTTATGCTGTTTATTTATTTTGCTTCAGATTGACTGTTTATTAAAGGCAGAAACAATGCTGGTAAGATTTCTTTCTTCTCAGGAGGTAATCTGATGAACAGGAAGAGCATGAACGTGACATTGAAATGGCTGTGGGTATCTGAAGCAGTGTATCTCTTCAGAGACTGGTGTAAGAACCTTGATTATGTCAGGTTGGTGTCCACTCCTTTGTTCCAAGAAAGCAAGTGCTTGTACCAAATTTTCACTTCACCTTGTCCAGGGTAAGACTTAGATAAAGACTTTCTGAAATCATCTCTCAAGGCAAAGAAGAAAAAATAAAATGAAGTCATTAGTATCTGTTAGTGTCAAGTAATGATTAGAGCTGCCAAGCACAGAGTAGTAGCTACAGTCACACACAGTATTACATGCATGCGGTGTGGTGATCTTGCCTCATGCTGACAGCAAATACATCTGAAACCAGTGATCAAAGTTTCAAGTGTTTCCAAAATGTAATCTCCTCTAGAAAGAAGACTTCCAGCTACCTGAGGGCAGTATATATGTTTGAAATGTTCTTACAGTAAATATATATATATATATATAAAAAGGAAAAAAAAAAAAAAAGAAAAAGAGAAAAAAAATCAGGTGCAAAACAAACTCCTGTTCAGACTTCCCTGCTTGGTCACTGGTGTTAGGTCCTGCTTGGTCAGGAGATGCTCACTGGGATGGAAGTGAAATGCACAGACTGAACAAATCTAATGAGCATTGGGCATCAAATATTTTATTGGCCAGCATGTCACAGTCATTAGAAAATGGATTAGAGTAAAACGCATACTGTAGGTGCATTTTGTGAGACACCAGAGGGTTAACTCTATCAGTACAAGTTGATATGGAGTCTGCTGCAGTGCCAGAGCTGTGTTAATTAGTAGGTCTCTGAGCTCCTCACTGAAGTTCTCTTTGTGAAAAAGGGATTTTGTCCTTCAACAGCAGGCATCACCTCTGCTTTAATCTTTCAGGAGAACAAACAGGAGGGGCACACTTGCTTACATCTTGTACTCAGTTATTTATCAGCATATGTTACAATGTGAAGTCCCTTACTAAAATAAAAATAGCCAATCCACACTGACTGCAGGGTCTGCCAGCTTGGTTTGCTGGCTATTTATTGCTCACAGTGACAGTAGGCAGCATATGCATAGCATGTTTCTATTACTGACTGCTCACTGAAAAGGAAGACAAAAAGGCTACATGAAAAGAAAATGTGATAAAACATCTCACTCAGGTGGAAGGTCCTTGTCTCAGCTGGATCCTATGCATTTGATAACATCTCCATATATGTATATCCCTCATTCAGACCTGAAATTTTAGGTCACTTTATTACTCATTTCTGCTGATTGATTTGCTGCTGGCAGGCTTTGAGGTACATTTCCTCTTATCATACAAGCTGGAAAACTGCCCAGAGCACAAGCTCATCAAGCAGCTTGTACCTGCTGCTCTGCTGCTGCTGCTAACTACATGCTAATGGTGCAATCTGAATCTGGGGGGGATCAGAATGAATTCGTAAATTGTGCCCATGCCAGAAAAATGAATACGACTTACGCAGATCACAAAGCAAGCAGCTGCTTCTAGATGAGATGAATCAGCACGTTACGTATTACTCTGGGGTAATAAATTACATTTCCTCCCTTGAAATTTTTTGGAGGCATGTGATTATGTGGCAACTATAACATGAGAAATGTTTTCAAAGCCATCTGTGATGGAATAAGAAGTAACAGATTTACTATTTTTCAAGTGATTTATGTTTGAACACATTCAAGACTGTTACGTGTTTCTTTCAGAGGTCCTTTCACATATTGCATCCTCATTAGAAGTCAATACATTTAAATATTCTATTTTTTTTCTCTTTCCTCTAGCTGTTAATTAGGAGGGTCTTCTCAGCAGTAGAGAGCAGAGTTCTACATCTTAAAAGGTTACGTATTAAATATATCCAGAGAAATTGAATAATATGATAAATAAAAAAGACAACTTGAAATTCAAATATGATGTGAAGTAGCACAGACTCCAGCATATTTGTTATGGAAGAGCAATTTAAGCTAGTTCTAAGTATGGATGGAGTTTGTGTTCATTTTAAGCTAGTGGGAAAATAATAAAGACATACAAACAACAGCTGAAGGCAAAGGTTCTCTGTTTAACAAAAAATTCAGAAAAGAGTCAAATGGATGAACAGAAGTGGGGATTATTTTGGAAAGCACTTCAGTGCCACTCTCAATGGCATTTTGGTGGTACCAGGGCAGGTAATGCCCTTCCACAGTGATTTTCCCTCTCCTGTACTCCCCAAACCAAGACTGGAGCAGATCGCTGGGGAGGCCATGTCTAGGAGCACAGCCAGAGCTGGGGGGCACAGAGCTGCCCTCCCACACCAGTGCCAGCAAACATAGACGAAGGATTTGAGTATTTTTCCCATGAAAAGTCCAAAATATGATGGACAGGCAAGCCGATCTGGTGATCTTGGAAAAAATCTTTCTCCAAAATCTTAATACTTTCTGAGTAAGTCATAGATTTTCTTTCGTGTAAAAAAAAACACCGTTATTAGAAAATATTCTCACTTGACCTCATGAGGGATAAAACAACATGAAAGGGCCTTAGAATAGTTATATTTAACCACAAAAGACTTCCCTAGAAGAAGTGACACAGACAACATGCTGAAGGTGTGACTGAGAAATGCAAGGAACGTCCTGTGGTGAAAACAGAGGGCAGCAGATTCTGCAGGAGGTACTGCAGCCCCAGATGATCCCAGACCACGCAAAATCCACCATGACATATCTTAGGGTCATCTTAGCCCATGGTTATTTTATCAGCAGTGAAATTCACCGTATGGATTTCTGTACAACTCATCAGTTAAAAAAAAGAAAATACACCAATTATTGAAAGCCTTTTTATTATTATTATGACTATCATTATTAAGTTGGATCAAAGGGCAGCATTCAAGCACATGAAAAGCAATAAAAAAAAAGTAAAGCAGGTGTTTATTAGAGATAGCTTTGCTCAGTGCTATGAACCTGCCTCCACTTCCCTCCCACTGCAGCTACTCCACTTCAGAATACATCCCTGCCACACTGTGCCATTGCTTCTGGATGATGGACACTCCATTCACATTGAGTTTCTCCCAAGCCATGGTTTCAGAGGGTAAGTTCTGCTTTTGCATTTCAGGATTTGGGTGCTGGCCACGTCTGAGTGAGCTTTCCCCATTCCTGCACATGCATCACAGCTGGATGATAACACTCTGAAATGTTTCACATACTGAGGGAATCTATTGCTATTAGAGAATTACTATGGAAACAAAAGTACCTCCAGGGACAACTGTATTTGGTTTAGTTTTTGTGTGACTGTACTTTGTATAGCCTTGCAATGTAGTACTGTCTCCTAGTAGGAGACCACAAACTTTGCAGTTTGTCAAGGTTGTTCTGTCCAAACTTCTGGGAGGTGTTCAAGGAACGTTTAGACATTGTGTTGAGGGATATGGTATACAGAGAACTAGTGGTGATCAGTGGATGGCTGGACTGGATGGTCTTGNTTTCAGAGGGTAAGTTCTGCTTTTGCATTTCAGGATTTGGGTGCTGGCCACGTCTGAGTGAGCTTTCCCCATTCCTGCACATGCATCACAGCTGGATGATAACACTCTGAAATGTTTCACATACTGAGGGAATCTATTGCTATTAGAGAATTACTATGGAAACAAAAGTACCTCCAGGGACAACTGTATTTGGTTTAGTTTTTGTGTGACTGTACTTTGTATAGCCTTGCAATGTAGTACTGTCTCCTAGTAGGAGACCACAAACTTTGCAGTTTGTCAAGGTTGTTCTGTCCAAACTTCTGGGAGGTGTTCAAGGAACGTTTAGACATTGTGTTGAGGGATATGGTATACAGAGAACTAGTGGTGATCAGTGGATGGCTGGACTGGATGGTCTTGTAGGTCTTTTCCAACCTTGATTCCATTCCATGATTCTATGATTTACATTATAATAAAAGTACATTCATAGCTCTACTTAGATATATGACATGCTTCCCCTTTGCCCACAAACAAGGCTTTGAGCATAATGATTTGTTATTTTATGGGCAGAAAGTGAAAGGTTTATTGGTGTTTTGAGAGAATGCCAGTGCTAAGGAAGACTGCATGGCTGCATCAGAGCTCAGTATTTCCAGTTGTGAGCTGCCCTGAAAAGCTATGGCTGCTGGGGTGTTTGGGGGCAGGATGCAGAAGGAAAGGCATTTATCTTTGATATTTTGGCTAGTGAGACCATGGCCAGCAGATATTATAATAATCCTATCAACACTTTTCTTCAGGAAAGGGAAGACATGCATTGAACAGCACACGGAGCTGCCTGTTTGGGACCTTGGAAGACAAAAGGTTTTGTCACTTCCACAGTTCTGCAATGAGAGCCATCATCCATATAAATACTTCCAGGTCAAAAAAACAACTTTCTTATCTCTAAAAAATAAGATGCTGAAGTCACAGCAAGGTAATCAAAAGGAAATTTTGGCTATTGGTGAAAGAGCTGTGCTTCCATGTGGGAAAATATGTGTTTATATGTTAGAATGAGTTCAAATTTAAGAAATGCTGTAGTGCTGCTGTAAATATCAGAGGACCTGTGGCCTGTTTGAAAAGTCAGGGAAGAGTGGAAAATTCATTATAGTCCTGGCAGAAGGAGGTGGATGTGGGAAGAGAGAGTTTTCATTACAGATACCATCTGATGGTAGTCTTACCAGGAAATAACTGTAAATGTATGTTTTTGAAGGCAGATTTCCAGCCTAATAGAGCTACTGCTGCTCTCCCCTGAGAGCTGCTATGCCTCTGAGAGCACCACGCGCTGTGCCATGTGCCATAAAAACACAATTGTGCTGTCATGCAAAGTGAGGGCTTTGCTTAAGCAGGTCACATCAAAACACTCTGCACATACGGGGATGTAAGTGTGCACAGGCAGGGTGCACAGCAAGCTTACACGGAAATGAACCTTTATTTTTTACTGCTTTCTATTGCCTGAAATACCAGGACGCCAACTGCCAATTTTGAATGCCTGCACACTTATGTACACGTCCACATTACATCCATTCAAAGCACTTTGAAAAACTGCACATACAGCACACTCTTCTGCATAGTAATTGTCACCAGAAGACGTTTTGTGCAGCGCTCTGACTACTGACAATTGCCCCCACTGAAACATCTTACTGCATATATACCCACATCAAAAGTGAAATTTTCTTCTTGTCTACTCCAGATATGTACATAATTTAAATTTAGTCCTGATTTGCAGTTCTAGATCCAAAGTTAATTACACTATCCTACACACATGCTAGAAGACCTATGGATATTTGTTTGAGAAAACACCTGAATGTACTCTGTCAGTTTCAGGATCTGTACTGAGTGTGGTGGGTTTAGATCTATTTCTCAAAGAAATCCACTTGTATTATCCACTTGGAACACATGCTATCTAGCCTGAAACATGTAATTTGCACCTACATTAACCTCAGAAAAATGTGCTCACCAAGTTGTCTTTCTCTGGGACAAAGAAGAGTTCGAGTCAATCCTTCTAAATGGGCTGTAATTTGATTAAGAAATGCAACATTAAATGTAGCATTATCTTTATCTTGGATTTAAATGAGGAGGTTAAGAACAAAATAAATACAAGCCTATTCTATCAGGGCTGACATTAATGCTTTATTTATTCTTTACTCAAACCATCCTCCAAATCCTGCCTCTATTTAGGTCCTATTAGTAGTCCTGATCTAGATGAGTTGATAAAGTTATCACTGAGTTGTAGCTGGTGTAAAGATCCTCTCTTCTGTCCTTCTTGCAAATATGATGTGAGCCAGCTGCTGTGAGTGTCTTCCATGTATTTCCATTAGATTTGATATTTTGGCTAGTGAGCCCAAGGCCAGCAGATTCTGGCCCAAGGCCAGAACCCCACCCCTAAATCTGTTAGTACTAGTGCAGTTACAGTCGTGATGGTCCAAGACTATAAGACAAGCAATATCCAAAATGCCATTTGAAGAAAATAAACTGAACAATTTATAAGGTTTGGGATACTCAAAATTTTACTCAGAATCCTTTTCTGTGCATAATGGGGGAGTTGAATATCCAAAAGCACATACTTTTCAACAATTGCGTTACTTTTTATATAAAAGGTTTCACCTCATCCTTCCTTGCATTTCAGCAGCAGTCACACACCTGGAGAACACAAAGAAATAAGAAAATTCTGTGCTCTTACTAGGTTTAAAGAGTAAGTATTAGAATCTCTGCTAAAACAGAAGATCATCTGTTCTGAATTAAAGCTGATCCACGGAGTTGACACTGCATACCAACACTAAGTAAATCTTAGGTGGTGATATGCCAATCCATAAAGCCAAAACTGAGTATGGATGAATGGTATGATGAAAACTGAGCATGCATTACCATTGGACACTGTTGCATGGCTCAGTTAGCACACTTTGTACTTCACAGAAGTATTTGCTGGCCAGATATATAATTGGATATCAAAGAGAGATTTGATAGAAACATATTGCAAATTTATGTAAGCATAACATTGATTAAAAAAAAAAAAAAAAGAAGAAGAAGAAAAGAAAAAAAGAAACTGCAACCTCCAAGGGGTACATTCGCAACTGAGGTGTAATTTGGGGCCAAAATCAGTCCTTCAGAAACACAGAAAACTCATGCTTTGAGTTTGATTGTGCTCCACTTATGAACCACTGTAAGAAGACATCCTGTCAGCTCCTGGTACAGAAATGGAGCTTGGCATCAGATACATGTGAGCCTCTTTCCAGCTCCAACAGTTCAGAAATTTGGATGAAGCACAACATTACAACCACTGGTAAAATATGATTTGCAGTTTCTGGCTAATGGTTCCACCTGCTCTGCATGGCAAAGGCCCGGCTCCTCACCTTAACATTATATCTGTCAATAGGCACCTTAAATGCATGAGGTGGAGGGTATCATTTAGAGAAGGTGAGAGGGGTTCTGCTGAAGGCTCAGCGCAGCAGCCACACAGATCTCATCCAAACCAATGTAAAAAAGCTGCAAGTTACATCTAATGGCTAATTTACTAAGCAATTTTTTTCTTTTTCAATACTTTTTTCAGTAATGTCCATTATCGATATTTGTTCCTGCCAAAATAACTGTAAGTCGAAGACATGTTGTTGCTGTAAGTGGAACATACACATGGCCAACCAGACACCACAAACTCAGGAAAAACTAAGTCATGTGATGCTTTTAGTGCAATCTGTGCTGACAAATAAAATGTGTACTTTTTAATGGACATATGAAAAGGAAATACAAGTTATTCTCTAATATTGCTGTTAATGTATGGGGAACATTTTAGAGAGCATGAATCTTGCAGAGACTAGCATTTATTATCTACCAGTTGATGAGTTTCCTGCATTAATGGACTGGCTGCTCTCCAGACTGAACCTCCTATGAAAACAGACACATTCGTAAAGAGCAAATTCTTCATTTTCAACAAAGAAAGTAACACCTTCCCAAATCTTTGCAGTGTTGATGTTACAATGGCAAATGAATACACATTTGCAGACAATACTAAATCCTAATCAGATTTCTTGGAAAAATTCTGTTATCATAGAAGGCTTTATATTTTGCATTTCTGATACTTACAATGCTCTAACTTTTGGCCTCAAGCTAAGGGGAAAACATGAACAGTTCTGTTGATTATGGAATATGATTTTAACCTATACCCTGAGGTGATAACGTGAAAGAACTGGGGAAGAATGGCAGGGGCAGAGGAAAGTGAGGAAAGGAACAGGACTGAAAAATATTCAGAGATATACACTGTTCATAAACACATTCAAAGATATGGCCATCCCCCATGGATGGATCTGGACAGGCTACTGAGTAAGTCCAGGGTGCCTGTTAAGACACTGTATTTAGTTCCTGGCAGAAGTTATTTGCTTCCACCAAAGTTACTTCTTTTTGAAGTTGTTCCTCACTTCATAGTTACTGAAATAAAAAATGAATAGGAAACAAAAGTAGGAACCTTGCCTCGCTGAAGTGGCCATGTCTCTGAAACCACAAAAGATAAATGCTCAGAAACCTTGGAGGAACAGAGAATCAGAACGTGAAGTTTTAGCACAGAAAATCCCTAATCAGAACCCAAAACTGAATACTTCTTGAGCTTCGCACACTTGAAATTCAAACTTGAATCCTCGTAACAAGTGTGAGGATCATTTTGATTTAGATGTGCATGAATACAGTAGCGCTCAGCTGGACAGGATGCTGGACAGAATAATTTTTTTTAAGTGGCAGGGAAATTCAGTTTGTCCTATTTAGATAACTTTTCCATTTTTTGGCGCATTAGCAGCATGTTATTTCTTTTTGCACAGCAAATTATGCCTGAGCAACTGCTGTTAATGAATTTGAAAAATATAAACTATAAAAGTGATGTAAACATTGCAACTAATTGCAAACACGTTCATTACAGGTTTTAAAACTTGATGTTTGCTCAGTAAGGTCATAGCACTAGTTCTGAAGTTGTTAGTGGAAAACTGAACACTTTGGGATGTATTTGTAAGAAGCGTTACTAAGCAGAAACGACTCCAACCAAACTTGGGCAGTGCACTAAACAGCATTTTGATGTGCATAAGTTGGCATAAGAAGAAAATATTTTGCCAGCTGCTATGTTAACTGGGTGAAATGAAAAACCCACCCTGTGCTAAATGCAAAAATTTTTGCCCCTGCAGGCAGGGATGCTCTTAACTTTTCTTTCCTGCCCTCCTGTCGATGCCACTTACAGAGATGTCTAAGTCCTCTGAGGAGAAGTAGAAGAAAGCAGCACATCCCGCACAAAAAGAGGAGACACAGTTCCTCAGCACAGGACTAGTAAATACAGTGAATAAATAATTGCTTCACATAGAAGCAGTTTCTTAGTTTACCAGTTGATAAGGAAAATGACCATAATTTTCTATCTCCAAAACTACCATGTTTCAGCAAGTTGCAAAAGCCTCTGATACATAGGACAGATTTCCAACCTCAGCCCTCTTTATCCCAGAGAAATAAAAACTGAAGATGTATTTTAAGCTTTTCTTCGACATTAATGCATAACACTATTACCTCTATGTGTTACTAAAGTAACATTAATGAATATGCAGCATCTGGAAGATCCTCTCCTTGAAGTTGATCCATTGAGTTAAAATACACAATCTACTGGATTAGTCACAATTTAATGCTAACTCCACATCACAGGAATTTAAGCACATTTCCATATATCTGATTTATATTTTGGAACATGATGGATGAAACCAAGTATCTGGAAAATTACATGGCATGTAACTTGAGATATGGGTAGGGTTAGAATTTCAAATGTATATGAGAGGGATTTCAAACTTAAAGAGAATTACATGAACTGGGAAAAAAAAGAAGAAGAAGAAGAAGCAAAGGTGAGGGAAATCAACTACATGGTACATTCAAACAGGGCCTTTAAGAGTGGGAGCTCACCTCCAGTGCAGATCTGAGTGCAAGACAATTTGGCTGACTTCAGGAGCAAGAGCAGTCCTGCTCCACCTCGTGCTGCAGATGTAATCACATTGCCCCTTAGGTGGGAGTACTTCATGTTGATTAATATTTATCTCACCAATCAAACTGTGCCTGCTTAATATGTGTAGACAATGAAGATGTATGCAGTCATACACCAGAACGAGCATGTGAGATCTAGGCCTCAATCTCTATTTCTTGTGATTTTCTTATGACCCTTTATCCTTCCAGCAGTATCTGCAATGAGAGAGATCCTCTGCTTGCAGCAGTGCTTCCCTGCAATGGAGAAGGAAAAGAAAGCCAAGAGAGTGCAAGAACCCCCTTGTTGGCCTGTGGAGAGTCGTATACATGTAGAGGTGCCTCTTAGAAACACTTTTTCTTAGCAAACTGCAGCTTTGAAGCCCCAAGCAGCTGACAAGTCTCATTTTGCTCTCTGAAATGCTTCTCCCATGTCTGGTTCACTGCTGCATGAGAGCACTTTCAGGCACCTGAAATTACTGCTATAATAAGTATTCTCCAGGATTACCACCATTTACCAAATTATTCCATCTGTTTCAATAACTTATCCCCAGAACTCTTCTCATACAGAAAACTATGATGTGCTAAGATGTGACAAGGTCCAAGAATAACTTCAGTTTGTGCCATCCATACAGATCAAGCATATTCAGGTTTTACGTAAGTTCATCTTATCTGAATGCCTTCCCTACATGAGTAGCATGCAGAACTAATTCAGAAAGATAATAGGAAGATTCTAGCCATTCAGAAACACTCCATGAAAATATTAATGCAGGACACTGGAATGAATATTCTCAGGAATGTATACAGCAAGGATAGAGCTGAATATATTCATGATGACTATTTCAAAACAAATTTTATGCGCTGTGGCCAGAGACATGAAATATGTCAAGAGAGTCTTGACACTAACTACTCTGCCAGAGATGAGTGATGGAATAAATGAGGCAGTGTAATGGAGGGAGTTCATTTCATTCGTAGTTCACAATAAACTAGAGCTCAACTACTTTATGAGTTGGCTGTTGGCAAGGAATATAAAGTCAGTATATCAAGAGCACCTGAGGTCAAATTTGAAATACAAATGCTACCTCATTAAAGCAGTTCAGTAGACTCAGTGCATACCAGATTGAACCTGCAGAACCAAAGTAGGTAGTATTTCCTAGGTTCTTCTTCAGTGCCATTGACACTGATTAAATTCTGCCTGTGGTATGCAAACAGACCCAGCTGATGGAAGAACTATCACAGTCCCCATGAATCCAGTAAATTTTTTCCAGCTCACCAGTCCAGCTAACAAAACATTTGGCATCAGAATGCATCCAACTTCTAAGCAAAGGCCAAACATGATGCTGCTCAGAGACAGATGGGATTCATCCCCCTACAGATGGTGAAGGTCTTTTTTCAACAGTGGCTGGTTGCAATGAGCTCACTTTGTTGACAGTGCATCAAACCCTGCAGCTGGATGCTCAGCAGGTACAGGAAAGGCAGGACAGCTCTAATGAGGTGAGGCACATTTGGAGCTTGTGGGTTTAGCTGCTGTGGGGCAGCATATTGGTAGGTGGTAGGGCAGCTAGTTCCCTGTAATCAGGGATGCTGCTGACTCAGGGATCCACAGCTGACTCTGGACAGCTGAGGTGAGGTTTGTGATCTAAATCCTGCTGTGTTTCTTTTGCCCACACAATGAAACTGTAGTGAATTACAGCTGTAACAATGACCTAATTAGGTGGGCTGTACAGGGACCAAACACGCTTACCAGTGGGGACCAAGGCAGTCCTTGTCATGGGAAGGTTCAGCTGGTAACAACAGCAATACCAGAGGATGCAGAGGCAGTCAAGAACTAAATAAAACCCTTCATTCATCTGATTTACATTGTTCCTTTGTGGTTTTAGCAGTGAATGGATTGAGCTGAGTTTTGAGGAAGGACATTGTAAAATGAGATTGTTACAGGACCTTTATTAGGCAGATTTCTATAATAGTGTCCAAAAGAGATATTAAGTACAGAAATAAATACAGACTATTCAAAGAAAGATTGGAATTAAGAAGATCAATAAAGACTATCAGTTAATGTTAAACAAAGGATGATTTATGTAATTATTCAGTTGGCTTGCGCAATGCTCCAGATGACTGAATAGGAGCCAAGATACTGCTGCCTTTTAAGTCCATGCCCTAGACGGGAGGCAGATGCAGAGAATGTTGTGATTTTGTCATGCAAAAGAACCGCCAGCTTTGGCAATTGTATGATACTTTGTTGATATTGTGTCTGATATGTCAAATGTTTGAAGTGTCCCAAGAGGGGAGGGCATCCAAGCCATTCAATCTATATATTGAATGAACATTAGGGAAGCAACACCAGCAAGAAAAGCACCAACAAAAACAAAGGGTCCTGGACTTTCAAAGCAGATTAAAAAGACAAGTTGTCTGTGTCCTATCAAATAAGAGTCTATGGAGAGAAGCTTTAACATATACGGAACAGAAGTTAACTCAGCAGAGCCATCTCTAGTGTGCAAATGGCCTGCAAGCATATTTAGGATACAACTTTACTCCTAAACTTAATCAGATTGTACAAACTCAGATGTTCAGTGGAGTGGTAACCCCACCCTTCATCGCTGCTCACAGGAGTATCTCTAGAGATTAAATGGCCCTTTGGGGCTACGATAAACTACTGCAGCTGCTGGAAGCACCCAGGGAGTTTTGACACCTCCAAGACACAGAGCCCACATTGTTTATGGCAAGGAGTTGGGATATCGCACATCTTCCCTTTGCATGTGGTGTTGATTGCAATGGCTGACAAAAAGCAATAAGAAACAAGAACAATGTAAAGCAATTAACAAGATCATTAAGCTGACGAGGGAGGTGAGTAAAACAGATGCAAAGATAAATGTGTTTTGAAGACTATCTTATGTAGTCAACCTGATAAAAGAGACATACAAATTTTTGTTTCCAGCAACTTCAGTTAAAAAAAGATCCTTTAAAAGGGCTATTTCTGAATCAGATTTGTGTTGCCTTTTGATATCCCACATGGAAGCTTTCATAATAGATGTGCTTGACATGGCATCTCCCCTGGACTTGCTGCTCAGAAAGGGTTATGCTCCTTTGCCACATGCATAATACTGACAAAATGTTTTCTTTAATCTGGCATTGGCTTCCTATTCTAATTTTCCTTCTTTCCATATTCAAACAGGATTTCCCTGCCAATAGGAAATCAGTAGAAAATCTCTCATCAGCTGGAAAAAGTAATTAAATAAGAGAATTAGGCAATTTTAATGTATGGAAGAACAAACTTTCCTGGGATCTGCTAGAAAATCTTAGCTTGCAACTGCCTTCATGTCCTGTTCTTGCAGTATAAGTAGGACACAAAAAATACAACAGTTTTATGAAGAGCGGAAATTCTAACTAGAAAAGTTTTTCACATCTTGAAGTTTGACTTTGCTTTAAACTGGATGAAAGCCCAAAAATTCAAGTTTCTTCCCAGTAAAATGCCAGAGCATTTTCCAAGCTGCTTGGTTTCGATGTAATATAGTTTTCAAAAGCTGCTCCAAAAAGACAGTGAAAACAACTACATTTTTTCCATTTTTAAACAATTCCTGTGCACCCTTTTTCCTTAATAAAGTATTCTGTTGCAACTGCACATT
This sequence comes from Odontophorus gujanensis, assembly GCA_013399175.1. Classification (NCBI taxonomy): domain Eukaryota; kingdom Metazoa; phylum Chordata; class Aves; order Galliformes; family Odontophoridae; genus Odontophorus; species Odontophorus gujanensis. Next base: position 11,707 of record VXAB01010287.1, on the reverse strand, counting down.
GCAGAGTAACGTTATTCTGCAGTCTGTCCAGTGAGTTCTAAGCAGATCTTTTACATCTCATTGCTCCAGATTTCCCCAAGTTGTTGCTCTCTGCAATTGCAACAGTGGGGAAAGAGGAGTGAAGGAAATTGACTTTTACAATGATTTTAGTATGTGCTTAAGAAGAATCTTTTCTTACTAAATACCAGCATGGTATTTTCCAGTCCAATACTCAGACAGTAGAGCAGTTCCCACCATGGCTGTCACAGCCTCAAACAGACCGTGTTCACACTGTAGCCTTCAGCAGCTCCATAGATACCAGGGTGTGGTGCTGAGCAATGTGCAGCTGGTAGGCATTATTTATGGACAATTTAGCAAATTAGGCCAACGATGCACATGAATGTTGGTGCAGCAGGAGGGCCAGAATGGGGCTTTCCCTTCAGAGCTGTTGCTGGTGATGCAGGACAGTGCTCTCAGAGAGGCTCGGCTGACTCCAGAGAGCTTGCAAGTGCAGGAGGAGATACCTGAGCATCTGACATGGCAGGACAAACCTCACTGATCACAGTACTTTTTGCTAATAAAGTGTTCACAGCAATTACTGATCTGTTTGCTTTCCATTTGCCACTGGGGTTTGATTAGCAGGTATTTGGTCATACACTCCTTTGAGATTTGCCTTGTATTGATGGAAGAACAGGAAACAGGTTAATCCTTTAAAGTACTTCAATATTAAATAAATAAATAAATAAACAACAAACTGAAACAGGAATATCCCACATCTATTTAAAAGATGCAAAGCTATCAGATGGGGAATGATCTAAATCCCTCAGGATTCTGCTGCACTGAGGAGCTGATCTGCACAGGGTGAGACTTCCTGGATGCAATACTTGTGCTCCTGACACATTCCCCCCTTTTACAATGGTAAGCGTATAATCTGCTTAGCCATTGCAGGGATCTCACAGAGGATTTTAAATGGGTTGGGCTGCATGAAGACTCTGACCCAACAGAGTGTTTACTTTAGCCCATCTGATGGATTGCAAGTCCCCATGAAGTAATCCAGCTGGAGTGAAATCCAGCTGGCTCTGATCTCTGTTCCACTAACGAGTTCAGTTAATTCATAAAATGAATAAGGTGAGCTAGAGTTATGCTAAGGAGCAGAAAAAATAGAAGTTCAACATCAGTAGTAACAGATTTAGCTAAACTACATTGGTCTAGTAACAGGTTTTGTGATGTTTGTAGAAGTCATTAAAACATTTGTTTTCCTCAGAAAATGGTCTAAATCGTTGGTAAATGGTTTTCCTAAGAACTTGGGATTGAAGAGGACACAGTCTTATGACCAAACACAGCTTCCTTCCCACAGTTCGAGAAATGACTTAAAGTCAGGCAGTTTGCAATCTGGTGGAAGCTGTGTTGGCTGGTAGCACTGGACAGGTACAGCAAGGGAAGCCTGGGTGCCCATCTGTATTGCATTAAAATCACTGAGGTTAAGAACAGACCAGAGCTTCCAGCCCTCCTCTGGACTTCAAATGTTTACTCCACAATTCATTTCTAATGCTGCCACGACAAAAGAAAACAGATCTCATCTAAGGTAGGGATTCTACACCAGAACTACTATTTTAGGAGGGGAGGTTTTCTCCTAAACAATTGTCTGTGAATGTTTTGACTTCAAACAAAAAAACATAAATGAGATGAAAGTGTATCATTATAATTAATCTTGAGGTTTCTAAAGATTTTCTGGTTTGGAATGAAATAATTTACAAAGTGCACATTAAATTTAACAATACGAATAAAAATACACTGAATAAGAAATAAAGACAACACAGACAGATGCTATATTTGGTTGACAACTGATGCTTAACTACAACTAAGTTGCCCCAGTTCAGCCAGTTCTCCCATTGACTTCCCAAAAGGAACTCTTCCAGCCCATGCTCTCCTGGAACTGCAAAGCATTGTGGCAAGAACTGAAGGACAAGATTTCAGGTCAGGTTCTTGATGCTATTAAGGAGGTATCCAGCTGGACCTGCTGGTGATTCATGCACATCATCAGCAGGAGATGGGACTGAATCAGGATGGCACTGGGACTAACATCCTGACACATAGATTTCAGGATCTGCAGGAAAGTAGAGGCTTTCAGGAAAGATGAAATTCTTTGGAAAGAAGTTAAAAGATTTGGCCAGTGTGTAAGAAAGAGTATATTTTAAAACTAATTCTTTTTAGGGAGTTTTTCTTTCAAAGTGTCATTCCTATTCATGCCAGTTAGTTGGCAGCATTTTTATTCCACTAGTCTGTCCCACAGAGATGCAGGAAACATCTAAGCCTAGACTGATGGACCAAAAGAAATATCTGTTTGGGTAATGGATCAGAAAAATATGCTACACAATCACTACAGTGTGACAGATTAACATGTGGTTTAAGTAGAATGAATTTGATATCTGGGTAATAATTACTTGGATAACATTTGTTAAAGATAAGGTGACAGACTCATGGTTTGTTTCTTACAGGTCCCACGCTTGTTGTCATTTCCATATAAATACTTTTAAAATTGCTTACATAATCTCATTACTTTTCTTAAGAAAGACGCTCTCGCAAATTCCTTTCTGTGTAAAATCAATGTGTAAAAACAATATTTTCTTCTTTAATCCATTTGTAAATTATAATAAATCTCTTGTGCTTTAAATGCCAGGAAGCATCTTTCAACACCAAGGCAGTATGTAAGCCAAGCTTTCACCTTAGATCAAGAAATCACTCTTCATGGATGTGCAAAACCAACTATACAGCCACTGCTATATCATCAGCTTAACACCACAGCCTTGGGCTGACCAGCCCAGCTGGCAGTGAAGGGAACATAGCAATTATTAAAGTCAGCTCATCATTCTCCTCATCCTCATCAGTGTGAACAAAGGATTAATTGAGAGTTTCAGAACATGGCCATGAGAAAAGCAACCAAGTGGGTCTGGAAATACTGTCAATAGGAAAAACAAAAACAATAAAAAAAAAATACCTTTTTCCTGCTGTGAAGGTCCTTCTGTGTTTCATTTACACCTGTTAAATATACTACGGTCTTTGTATTTGAAGTCTGTTCTTTCAATTTAATCATCGTGAGAGAGTAACAGATGACTTCAGTTGTCCATTCACTTTCACTTAGGATTTATGTTTCAGGGAGAGTCTGATGTCCATGAAACTACAACTCAGGAGGTTGGCCCAAGCTCTACTGGCCAACAGAGGACCGAAGTAACAAAGACTGTAATGGCATAGTCCTTTAAATTGCTATGAGAGTCCATACATTGTCACCAAAATCTAGGAATGAAACTCACCGACCTGAGTTACAGAACTGAAAGGTGACATTACTATACTGCAGCACTGGATGCATAGGAGATCTCTCCTCCTGGCATGCATACCCGGGAGCTAAAACACACAGATAATATGCATTCAACATGTGAGTATTCATACAGTTTCCAGAAAGTGCCAACTTATTCCAAGAATTGGTATATGTATAAATTTTAATCTAATACTACACACACTGTGTTAATGTTCAGTTCTTGCAAGAGGACTTTGGTGGTTGTGGGGTTCCACTGGAAGGTGTTATATAGGCAAAAGTTCATGTGTTTTGTAGTCCAGGTCCCACATTTGCTCAAGAACTTATTTACAAAAAACATGGCTGTTGATTAGGTTTCCATTTAACATGTCGACCTTGTTATGGTGCCTGTATTGTCTTCCCTAGAAGGGCACAGTGTACCTACCCAAGGTTTGCGGAATATCAAGGCTCTACTTTTAGGTGCCAGATGTCCTGCTTATGTAGGAAAAACCCTCTCTAGACAGCATGTCAGTTTGCTGAAGAGTTTGAATTAATTGCTTGAAGGTCCTGAATTTATAGCCAGGCATCAGCATCACCACAGGTTTTCTGCTTTCTAAATTCCCATGTTGAAATATGAGTTTCACACTGAGAATTTTAGCAAGAGGATATAGGATATCCTAATGGTAGAAAGTAAATTTGGAAACTCAATGTAAACGCAACGCAAACTCTGGATCATGTTTTTATTACGATACAGATAAAACAGGCTTAAAGCTCAAATTTCACAGCCCTCAAGCCTAGGTGCTTTTCTACTAGGAGCACAGAAATAGGTGCCTCTGAATACTCTGATCAGGAAACTACCATTGTAACAATAGCTTTTAATGGGATATAGGGTTGCTAGTAACAGTATAAAATGCCAAAAAGATCAACGAGAAGGAGCCCAAGAAACATGAAATTAATAAATCACAGCTACATAGCAACTAAACCCATAAGCTGTCTTCGCCAAGACACAGCATAACGTAAAACGTTAGTGCTTTGTCCTGTAATATGTTTTAAATGCCTTAACCGTGAGAACTGCGCTGCTTACCCACGAGGTTATATATTTTACAGCATAATGATTCTCAGCATAATGGAAGATGTGCATCTGGTAAGACTTTCATTTATTGAAACAGTTCCTAAAACTTCTCAGGATACGCATAATTCAGCCTCTTCAACACATGTACGAGGAAAAGTTCTTTGCAGGACTTCCACAGATCTGAAAAAAACTTAGAAGAAAATTTAGTGTTAGAAAAAGCTAAAAATGAGGAAAAAAAATCAGAAGTGAGATATATCATTAAGTACAAAAATTCAAACATTTAACAAAATAACATTGCAGAAATCAGATAAAATAAGTATTGAAGTCATTTTGCCAAAATGACCAACATCCTAACCAGATTCACATTCAGCCAGCATGCCCTACCTGTGTGTTGCATCACTTCCTTTCAGCAGTATCTTCACTGTTGTCTTCACGTATTAGTTATGAAAATATGAATATGAAAACAGAAATCTGAAGCTTTACCATAACCACATCTGCCATCTTCTGCAGTGCTGCTGTGGAATAAGACAAGTCTTTCACATCTGACAACAGATATGTTTGCAAACAACTTATTATTTTTTTGCCCTAGTTTGGAGTATGTTTTGACTTATCAAGTATATGATCCCTGCTACTACAGTAAGAAGAATTAATTCTTTCTTTATCTCTCAAATATGTTTATTAACCTTTCATAAATGATAGAGCATTTAGTAGAAAAAAAATGTAATCATGTGTGACTAACTTGGGAGAAAGCATACTGTAGTACTCTTAATAAAAATACAGAAAGGTTTAGCTAATTGTAGAATTGGCTTGAAATCCAGAGCTCAAAAATTAGTCATAGGTTTATGAAAATATTCCACTGCCCTTAGGGAAAACACAGAAAAAGCACATGACTGTAATTAGAAAGATTTTCTATCCCTGACGTTTTCCTACACAAGACCACATTGTTTTTAGTATCAGAATCAGCCTTCCTAGTTCCTACACCTTGTATTTTTCTGAATATCATTCATTATTTTCCTTTTGACTGTCTCTCTGGGTCTGACATCTCCTGTTCTTGTCGTCCATCACTTCTGGGCACAACATATCTACAGCAGCTCTTCAGTTTATGACCTTCAGACCTGACCTTGCAGTCAGCCTGTGAAGACTTCAGTCAGCTTCTGTCCTCAGCCTTTTAACTTTTTGAAATACATGCATACACAATAAATCCTTACACAATAAACCCTTCAAAACTTTCTGTCCAGGAGAACTTCAGAGAAAAGAAGTAGCCGTACAGTCAGTTGCTGCTTCCAGTTTCAAAAGCTACCCTGTACAAACCTTACACAGGCTTCCCCTTACAGCTGAGAGCACAACTTTCTGGCTGCTGGAAGCAGTCAGATCCTGAGCATGGGAGAGGCAGTCCAGCAGGGCTTGTTGCACCACCTGGGACATCAGAGCATACATGGCTTCTCTTCATTCCTCTTTACAGGGCCTAGTATTTATGACAGTTACTTCCTCATTTCTGCATGGTTGAATATGCTGTCTGTGGAGGGAAATTCTGTCAAAAAGAGGAATGGAGAATAAAGTCCTGCAGAACTTAAAGCAGAGTATTACAGCCAGAGTGTTCGTTACTCTGCTTATACATCTAACAGGCTTGTGGATGTACTTCCAGTGTGCGATATAGGTTGATTAAGCTGTAGACCTGTCCACTCTGTCAGCCTCTCTTTTTACTTCAGCTGCTCTCACTCCATCATTTTCATGGCCTTTTGGTGGGCATGGTGCAGTAGATGCCTGATTTCTTGTGTTCAGGGACACAGCACTCCAGGTGTAGCCTCTTAAGGTGTTCTGGCCTGCAGCCAGTATCATTTACAACTCAAGAATTTGTGAAGGGTTCAGTCTGAATGAAAATACAAAGACTTAATCTCATTAACCTAGTTTTAAGTATCAGAGCAGCAGAAACAATCCACATAAACCCTAGGGCATCTTTAGAAGATGAGTCAAAGGCTATGCCTGTCTGCCAAAAAGAAGGCCAGGAGTGAGTCTGAGCACTGGCGGACTGATTGTCTGCACTGATTAACCACTGGCTCAGCTCAGGTCTCCTCCAGCCAGCTCCCTCCCAGGCAAGCCTTGGACATGATCAGGAAGAGGGCTGACTCTAAGGACCACTCCCAGAACACAAATCAAATAAAGTGGTGCTTGAGAGGCACTGAACAATTGTGTTTGCTCTTCAGTAGGAGTCTCTCAAGTTCAAGCACTACTGGCAACACAACAACTCATGGTGTTGCCAGGATTTTGGTTTGCATCCAGACTTTGCAAGGTGCGACGTGAAAGCAAGGAATAATACTCAGAAACAATTAAAATGATGCTGCAAAATCTGATATGGGCTACCAAGCACACGACAGGAAAAGAGAGAAGAAACTGGTATTTCTGAGTTAGGCCTAGGCATGACTAACATGACTCACTCCTGGTTTCTTACCACATGCACAATGAAATTACATTTTAATGAATTACTGATTAGTAATTACTGATTTATTACTGATCATGTTTGTTTTCAAAGGAAACTACAAATGGCCAGAGTCATCATTCTTCATTATCATAGGCATGTGTTTTTGCCCAGGTGTTAATAGTAATATGATCTAGACTCAAATCTTTAGATAGTGGTAAAATAATTTGTCTTAAGGCACAGCATGGAAGTCTTAAAGAGCCTTCACCCACCACTGCATTTACAAGGTATAGTCTAATACTGATAAGTTGGAGTCAAAATCATGCTGCTGTTAACTCCAACCACAACAGACAAACTCTACAAATTCCATTTTATAAATCACTTTAAAATTGTAGTTCAGTTCTGGTTATCACATCCCACATTCCAAAGAAAATCACTATTTTCTAGCAGTTAGAAAGGCTGGTAAAAATGTTAACAACTTCAAGACTGTCAAAACGCAGCAGGTGTGAACTAAACTAAACAGGAATTTTTCTGATGAGTATAAATATTGGTGGGGGAGGGAAGAGAGAAAGGGAAAGGAAAGGAAACATTTTTCCTGATCCCTGCAGAGAAGGAAGTGATATTTTCCTAACTAGAAAAAACACATTCACAGTTCACAGTTCTATTTGAAACCAACTACTGTTTGAGTTAGGAGTTGAATACTCAAGGTCCAGGCAGTACCAGTATTAGCAAGCTCCTCATCCAAAGAACTACTGATTTTGAATCTTCAGAGGTAAAGTACAGACACAAAACGGAGATACTTTTTTTATGGCATTTCAAAGACAGTTTGGAATAGCATGGTGGTGTCAAGGCTTCTCCCAAGGGAAAGTTCCAAGTCTGTAGGGATTGCAGGCTCACAGCATGATGGTTTTAAAGATAACGAGTATGTTTTAAGTAGGGAGATCTTAATTAATAAACGATGTTTCTACATCTATATAACAAAGACAAGTGTAAAATCCTGCATCTGGGCAAGAACAACCCCAGGTACCAGTGGGTACTGACCTGTTGGAGGGCAGCATAGGGGACCTAGGGGTCCTGTTGATCAACAGGATGACCATTAGCCAGCACTGTGGTCTTGTGGCCAAGAAGGCAAATGGCATCCTGGGGTGTATTAGGAGTGTGGTTTGTAAGTCGAGAGAGGTTCTCTTTCCCCTCTACTCTGCCCTGGCGAAACCACATCTAGAACACTGCGTCCAGTTCTGGGCCTCTCAGTTCAAGGGAACTGCTTGAGAAAGTCCAGAGCAGAGCCACAAAGATGATTAAGGGAGCAGAGACCCTTACAAAGAAAGGCTAAGCAAGTTGAGTCTCTTTAGCTTGAAGAAGAGGTGACTGTGGGGTGACCTCATTAATGTTTATAAATGTGTGAAGAGTGAATGCCAGGAGGATGTAGACAGTCTCTTCTCAATGACATCTAACGACAGTACAAGGGGTAATGGGTGCAAGCTGGAACATAGGAGGTTCCACATAAATATGAGAAAAAGCATCTTCGTGGTGAGGGTAAAAGAACACTGGAATGGACTGCCCAGGGAGGTCGTGGGGTCTCCTTCTCTGGAGACATTCAAAGCCCGCCTGGACATGTTCCTGTGTAATCCAGGTNAATAAACGATGTTTCTACATCTATATAACAAAGACAAGTGTAAAATCCTGCATCTGGGCAAGAACAACCCCAGGTACCAGTGGGTACTGACCTGTTGGAGGGCAGCATAGGGGACCTAGGGGTCCTGTTGATCAACAGGATGACCATTAGCCAGCACTGTGGTCTTGTGGCCAAGAAGGCAAATGGCATCCTGGGGTGTATTAGGAGTGTGGTTTGTAAGTCGAGAGANCATTCTGTGATTCTGTGACCTATAGAAGAAGTTACCTACCATCCCAGCAGGCAGATAATTGATTGAATCAATCACCCTTGCACCTCCTCCCTTTCACAGGAGGAGACAGAAAGTCACCATTCAGGTTCTTATCTTCCTTCTTGTTTTTATGCCTCCTTTTTCCTCCTACTTAAACATGTTCAATCTGATTTATTTTACCCAAGGAGCAATCACTAAGGACATGTTATCTTGCTATGGAGTAGCTATCAAAGCAATTCACATAACAAAAGTCAAAGCAATTCTCCCCTCAAAACTGTAGTGCTTTAACTATTTCTGAAGAAGGACTCATGAAGAGGAGAAGACTTGAGCATCCTTCCAGCAAAGGGAAAGGTCACTCTTTGAGACTGTGCTTATCACATCACTTGGGTTCCATAGAAAAATATACATGTGTCTGGATATCTGAAATTTAGTTTGCATTTAGGAAGCAAAACACAATGAATTGTTTGCATTTGTAAGTAACAGTATTTAAGGAATGGCCTAAAACCCAAGAAAATAGGCAAGGATATGAAAATGGAAACTGCATGGTGGTGAGTTGGAGAGCTCTCGGAGGTAAGCAAACACACACTTTCACAGCAAGACTTGACATTACGTGTTCCCAATCAATCAAAGGGCTCCAGCATTCTTACTTGAAAAAGGACATGAACAATATTTCCGTAAAAGTCAAAAGAAGTGAGAACCTCTCAGGTGCAAAGAATGCAAAGGAAATGAAGAATTTGAGGGAAATTTCTGCAAACCAGCAAAGAAGAATGAGGTTGAGGAAATTTCAAGAGGAAACTAAAAATAAGAATGAAGAGGTAGAGTGAAAAAAGGTTGTAAGAATAAGAGCTCAAACCCTGACTCTCCTGCAGGCCAGATGACTTATGTCATTGGCTTCAGCTGAGACAAGAGTTCACCGAAGGAGCACTGGAGCTGTTAGCAGTCCAACCAAGATTATTTGGTTGAGGAAAGGATTTGAGGCAAAACAGTCTTAGTGTGTTAAAAGCCCCAAGGAGAACAAAAGCTTTTTAAGCCATAGCAAAGTTCCACTGTGCTGAGACTTTCAGGATTGGGAATACAAAATAATTTCTAGCTTCATCTCTATAAATCTGCTGTCCTGCTGACACACAAGAGGGAGCTGAGGAAGATCCCTGGATCATTTTATTTTCCTGAGAGCTATAGGTAGCCAATATCCATTAATATATTTTGACCTAGATGACATACTTGGGAAAGGATGTGAATTTAGAGTGTTTTTGAAGAGTAGGTTAGCAGTTGCATCAGTTAGAAACAGCTTGAAAAACACCACTAGTACAACAGGAAAGAGAGCCTGAGGTAGAGGCTGGCTGTGCACTGTCAGGGCATTTTGGGGCAGGCAGTTCTGCAGTGGTACCGCTATTTCTGCTGCTGAAGGACCTGAACTCTGCAAATGCAAGTGGCAAATGCAGATGTTTCCTGGATGCCGAAGGCTGCAAGCACATTTTTGAATGGTCACCAATTTGCAGAGGAAGGAGAGAAATTTCAGAAGAATTTTTATGAAGTTATAAATGTGCAAAGATTGGATGACTGGATGACATTGTAGACTTGAAAAGTTTGCCATGTGAGCATTTTAAAGCTTTTTTTTTCTTTTCTCCAGCATAAAATATTATTTCTGCTGAATCTTTGCACATTTATTTGTTAAGACAATCTCCCCGGTAGGGAGTAGGACATATATCTTTATTCTGCATATCTATCAGCAGGAAATTTAAAAATATTTTGAAAACATGTACTCTTTTCCTTCTGCACCTTACTTGGAGCAAATACTACAATATTCTTGGATCTTTGTGGTCTGAGTAGCGTAACACCAGAGAAAAGAATCTGACCACTTATTGTATTTCTACACTTAAAAAAAATCTCAAAGCAAGCAAAAAAGTCACTGACACATAACTAGATGACCATGACATAATAAGCCTGACTTAAAGAATAGGAAGATCTGACCAGAAAAAAAAAGATGAATTTCCAAAGCATTATGACAACAAAAAAAGAAATAATAATAATAACAACAACAACAATAAATACAACCCTGTCATTTTATAATCAAATTAACAGACATGCATTATGCTTTTATTAGGTTCAGATGATTTGTTTCAGCTTCAGAAATACTGAGATGTAGCATGTAACTGTCATGCTAATTATCAGATATAAATTACATTAATTCTTGCTTCTTTAGCAATTCTCATGATAAAAATTTACTACATGTTATTTTCCACTCTACTTTATTGATCATAGTCTCTCTCTGATGCATTATGGAAAAATAATTCATTTTCAAAAAGTTGCTGTGGTTTGGCTAAGAGAGAGAAAGTGTTTTTCATGGCATCAATAAAACATTTTCCTCTCTATTTAGCAAAAACATTTACTGGAATTTGCACAGGAGGAAGAATGTGCCAAGTTAGAAAATAGAAGCTTGGCAGAGTGCTCTGTCCATGCATCGATGCAGGAAGATTGTTCCTTCTGTGAAATAGTCTAGCTCAAAGAACAGAAAAGAAGAGATAAAAAATATCCTCTAAGAATTGTCAGAGCTTTAACTTAAAAGGGAGCCTGCTTTAAACCTTTCTGTAGCAAAAACTGTACTTCACTCTTTATATTTCTGTACCCTAACTTGCTTCTGGAGTCTCCTCTGGACAGGTGTTGTCAGAGCAGTTCAACTTTTGGTGACCAGAGCCTGGTAATGGGTAATGTTAGCAGAGGACAACGAGGTGTCTTGTTGGGGAGTAGTAATGGAACCCAAGAGCTGCAGATACACTGGGAGTTCTAAGTTTTCCTAGATAAAATAAAGCCATTGGAAGAGAAAAAGACTGTATTGAATTCATTGCAAATGCTATGGCTAAGTATAATTGACATGCCGTCACCAGTCCCTGCTCTGTGCCAGGGAAGATCATGGGGCAGATCCTTCTGGAAGCTGGAAGAAGGAGGTGATATGGGAGAACCTGCATGGCTTCACCAAGGGCAGATCCTGCTTTAACAACTTAGTGGCCTTCTATGATGGTGTCACTGCCCCAGTGGATAAACAAAGAGCCACTGATGTCATCTGT
>VXAB01010286.1:65282-79389 GCA_013399175.1 Odontophorus gujanensis | reverse complement strand
CAAGTACTATGTTATAAAACCATGGGATACAGAAAATAACAACTGAGGATTTAGAAACAGCTTTTAAACATGTGAAAACAAGCCACAAAACAGCTCTTACACTTTTTCCTGTTCCTTCCTCCTTCTCTCAACTAGAAGCCAAAGAACACTGTCACTACTGAGATCAGTCTGCCTTCTCTTAGTGCATTTCCTTACTCAACAGTCACTACCAAAACACCTGCACGCTCAGAAAACTAGCTTAGTCACAATGAAATCGTATATGCTTCTTTTTTTCCTCAAGCTTTCTTCCTTATCTTTTTCACTATGAAATATCAAAATGCTTTTTCCATTCACAGCTAATTTAACTGAATCAGACTGCATGGGAACTGTTGAATCACAGCCTGAACATTTTTGATTGATCACCTGAGGCAAGCACTGAGTCAGCCACAGGAGCACAGGTGAAGGCAGTGTACCTGTGTGACCAGAAGGGGTGGAGTCTGGCTCCACCTCTCCCATACCCCATTTAAGGGCTGACCACCATTGGGAACGGATCTTTTGTTGGAGATCCCTCCCCTGGGGACTCCTGGGAGAGCCTCAACCATCAGTGACAGGTGAGCCTCTCCTTATTTAATGGTTGTCTTTATACAATCTGGATAAGCCATACAAAATATACCATCCACCTCCATTGTTTTGTGTGGGTACTATTCTTTTGGGTTATTCACCCTACATAGACTTTGGCATAGTGACTTGATTTTATAACCTTTGTTATTCGGATTCCACATCATAACATCATGTAGTGCAGTGGGGTTTAAGGAGTTAATGCTCCAGCTCCATGGATCATCAACAGCTCTAGGTACCCCTGTCTCAGAAGAGAAGAACTATCGACCCCAGAGGTCTTTGCGTTGCTTTCCATTTTCTGATCAGAGGGTAAGATAAAAACTGTTCTCATGTCACGAGGCACAGGCTCTTTCCCTTTTGGATCAACCCAGCAGCAGGTGCTCCCTAGCTGTATTGCCTTCAGCCTTTAGCATAAGGCCTTTAGTTTTCAGACACTCTCTCTTTCTCACTTTATTTGATTTCTTAGCTTCAATTCCAATTATATTGTATTATATTCTGTTATTTTGCATTCCAATATCTTATTTAGTAAGTTATCTTTCCTCCTCAGATCATTGCCACTGTTTTGTTTTTAAGCCCATTTTTCTTTAACGGACTGGGGTCCCCTACCCCAGACATCACGGAACTGGGCCAAACCAGCCTGAAAACCACTGACACGCAGACTTTGCCCACTGTAAGAAGAGAGCAAGTCCCAAGACTGCCTCATGAGACTGAATGTATGCAAGTCTATTGGGCCAGATGACATGACATTCACAGTTTTACTCTAGAAGCATTGAAAAGAAAAAAGTGTTCAACAACTCATTTCTAGAATGGTCTAGTTTTCTACAGACCTTGACCGTTTTGATATGTCTATCTTAGAGACATTACAACAACCACATAAATTAAGGTTTAAGTGAATGGCATAATGATGTTACAGAACATCTGCTAGCATAACATGTCCCCACACATCTACCATATGCCCTTTTAACCCTATTAAATGACAACTACATGTATGCACTTCTAATCCTTCTAAGAAGTCCCATTATGCAAACCATATGGTAATAAATAAATATTTGAAACTCTTGCACCAGTTTTGGCACACAGAGTTACTTTTTTCTTCAAAGAACCTCACATAGTTCTGTTTTGATTTGTAGTGAAAAGCAACATTGATAACACGCTGACATTTTAGTTGTTGCAAAGCAGGGCTGCACAGGACATCTCAGCTCCTCATGCTGTCCTGCCAGGAAAAAGCAGGGAAGGGAAAAAAACAAGGACAGCTGGAGTATAGAGATGGAGGAAGGGGGGTGAGGGAGAGGAGGACATTTGATACTGTTTATCTTCCCAATAAATCAGTCTGTGCAATAAGCTCTGCTTCCTGGGAGTGGCAGAACAGCTGCTTGTGGATGGAAAATAGTGACTGGATCCCTTATTTTTTACTTTTGCTTTTTATGTTAAGGTGGTCTTTTATCTCAACCCGTACTTTGACACTTCTGCATTTTGGATTCTCTTGCCCATTTTCCTGTACAAATAGTGAAATAACAGTTGTGTGGTTCTCAGCTGACTACTTGGTTTAAACTTGAACAGCTACTTTTCACTTTTCAGTTTGTACCAGGCAGTAGTATGTGCACTTTGTCCCCTGCAAAAAAAGGTGGATACAGAAATACACATTTCTTCAAGAGTCACTAAATGTGTCAGGAAGGATATGGCTACAAAAACATCATTACCTGCCTGCAGATTAAATCAAAATTTACCCCCCAAAATTGAATTCTATTCAGTTTAAAAATACTCTGTGTGAAGCACAGAACACTAATAGCCTACAGTAACACCTTTTGTAATTTTTCATTTTAATTGGCTTCAGTAAGAGCAGAATCAAATTTCCAGAAGGATTCAAAAGTTGCAACTTGACAACTTGATTTTGGTGAAAAAATTCCATCTAATAAAAACACTGTGCTACCCATTTTATCTTAGTTGTCACTGCAAAAACTGGCTATTAATAAACAAACATGTAAAGTGAAGGAAAGATTATTCTCTTTACTATAGGGCATACTTGCTGTTCTCAATGTCAAAGCAATTTGTATCAGGATAATTTACCTGCAAATTGCACTTATACTACCAAAATAAAAAAAGTAGACAAGATCAGATATTTAACAGTTGAAATAACTGACAAAATGTGTTATTTTTACTGGTGTCTAGCAGAAGAGATGCAATCAAACATATCTAGAATGAACAAAATCTCTACCTAAATAAAACTTAATAAAATCCCTAAAGAGATAGAAATTTATGATTAGAACAGAATATGCCATACAGAAACTTATTTTCCTTCCTTTTTTATTGTCCTTTAAGTGTAAACTTCAGCTCAAACAGACCTGATGTATAGCTCTACTCACAACCTTTGCATAAAAATCATGCTCTACTTGGCAGTGTGCAAGCCACAACCAGAATTAGCTGCAGTGATCACGAGATGCTGAAGTTGCAGATCTTGAGAGGATGGAAGAAGGCAAAAAGTAGGATGCTAAACTTGGACTTAGGAAGAACAGACTTTGGCCTGTTCAGCGGCCATCTTAAAAGAATCCCACGGGATAGCAACCTGAAGAAAGGAGTCCAGGACAGCTGGCTGATTTTCAAGGATCACCTGTTTCAAGCTCAAGAATGGTCCTTCCTGACAAGCAAGAAGTGAAAGGTGGCAGGAGGCCTGTGCGGATGAATGAGCTGATTCCTGACTGACTGAACTGGACAGGAAAAGCACTATACATTAAGTGGAAGTCATTAAGTGGAAGTGGGCAGAAGTGATTTGGGAGAAAAACAGAGACACAGTTCAAGTTTGCAGAGATGATGTAAGGAAAGCTAAATTTGAATTTGAAATGGTGAGGGATATGAGGAACAACCAGAAGAACTACAATACACACATAAGCAGCAAAAAGGAAAACTGGGCATGAATATAGACTAGCTCAAAAAAAGCAGGAAAGGCCCATAAAGGTCTAGAGTATTTGGCATGAGTAGACACAGAAAGTTGGGACTGTCCAGCCAGCAATCAGAGGCTCCATGGGGGTCTCAAAAATGGATATAATTATCCATAAATAATAATGGATGGAGGTAGTCTTCCCTTCAGTGATCTTCAGAAGCCTCTTCCAACCTGAACAGTTCTGTGATCTCATTACCACTAAGCTAGAAACATTTATTTACTTGAAGGCAGGGGGCATTATTTTTACTGCAGGATCTATGTTATTTAAAGGTAGAACACATACTTTCTATATTCACTACAAGCATTTAATTCATCTTTATATAAATTACTCATTTTGCAGGAGCACACAATCTAAGCTGTTCTGAAACTGAACCATAGTGCCAGAAATTATATCCACAGCTACTACTTTTGAAATTCCCTGTTTAACTTCCCTTAAAAAAAGTGTTACGGCTGATGGGAGAGTTTGCTGTTATGTGTATAACCATTTTAAAATGCAAGTCTTCTGGAAACAATAAGGACACACATCTATAAGCCACTTAAGTAAACAAATCGCTTGTTTTTGAACTTCTTATCAGGCATCACTATTCTAGCTATATATAAACAGTGAGGAAATGACTGTCAGATTTCGCAAACTTAACAGTATTTACCTCAAAGAGTATTAGAAACATAATTTGAGTTGCAAACAAGCCCCAGGAAGCTCCCCCCCAAATAATTCTTATAGATTTAGCTGAACTCAAGAAATGCAGTTTCCTATACAATGTAATAGCATCAAGCATGTTTTAAGAGACAAAAAAAAAAGTGAAGATGTTATAGAAGGCCTTTCATTTTAAACAAAAAAATGTTTACTATCAACCTATGATTACAGCAGAAGTAAGCTCAGTCCAATGTCTGTTAAAAGTGATAACAGTGCAGAAAATGTGTAACTTCTCCAAAATACATCCATTCTGACAAACTAACGAGGACCAGGACATGGACAGAAGTCACCCCTACTAATTGTTAGCTTACTCTTGGCAGTTTGGCCTGTGCTAATGAATGTTGCCACAGACCAGGAGACAAGACTACCAAAAGGTAGTGCTTTACGGGCAGTGTACATGGGGCCATCCACTTCTGAGCAGAAAAGAGATCAGTTGTTTCTAAGTGAGCTGTCACTTGTCCTCAAGTAGTATCCTCACAACTTTACTCCCTGTTAAGGTTTTAAAACCATAACACTCCCCATGCTTTTTTTTTTAATTTTTATTTTTTTGTCTGCACTTACTCTCACCTGAACATTGTAGTCCTGGAAAGTTTAGCAATAGAACCACATCAACCCTAAATACAACAGAGAATATATTGAAGATACCATTTTTCATTCTTAACAGAATTGTTAGGTAACAGTGTGCAGTAACCATTTACTGAATCACTGAGTATTTACTGTTCTTCAAAAAAATTATGAATTGCAGTTCAAAAAAAGAAAAAACAAGTGCTAGGAAACACCACAAACACTGTCCTTGGAAGGGACACTAATTAAAACAAACTGAACTACAATCTCTACTATGATGCAAAACTCACTAAATATTAATATTTTGGCATTCACATTAAACCATCCTTATATATAAATAATGCCTTTTTAGAGAACAATAAAAAAAATCCAACATACTAAGGACGCATAACATGTTTTGACCTTATAAAAACAAAAATCATGTTTTTACCAATCAATTTTAAATTATCAACGTGAACACTTTTTCCTGGAGAGGTCTCCTATCAGAAAACAAGCAAAGAAAATAAGTACAGAACGTTAGTCAAAACAGAACTCACTTGTATTTTTAACGTCTCCTCAAGTTTTCTTCACAAAAACTAATTAACCATAGAATCATAGAATGCTTGGTGCCTCAAGTTCATCAAGTGTATTTACAAAGATGTACATGTAAATAATTAAAAAGAGGAACATGAAGAAATACCAGTAATCAAGTACTATGTTATNCTAGTTCCAAATCCCCTGCTATAGGCAGGGATACCACCCTCTAGACCAGGTTGCTCACAGCCCCATCCAGCCTGACCTTGAACACCTCCAGGGAGGAGGCATCCATAATCTCTCTCGGCAACCTAACCTGTTCCAGTGTCTCATACTCTCACAGTAAAGAATTTATTTAGTATCTAGTCTAAATCTATTCTCTACCAGTTTAAAGCCATTTCCCCTCATTCTGTTGCAATGTGCCCTTAAAAAAAAATCCCACTCCAGATTTCCTGTAGGCCCCCATCAGGTACTGGAAGGCCATGATAAGGTCTCCTCAGAGCCTTCTCTGCTCCAGGCTGAAGAGCCCCAGGTCTCTCAGCCTATCGCGTTAGAGGAGGTGCTCCAGCCTTCTAATCATCTTTGTGACTCTCCTCTGGACCTTCTCCAACAACTTCATGTCCTTTTTGTATTGGGGGCTCCAGAACTGGAGACAGTACTCCAGATGAATTCTCATGAGAGCAGAGTAGAGGGGCAGAATCACCTCCCTCAACCTGCTGGTAACACTTCTCTTGATTCAGTCCAGGATACAGTTGGCCTTGTGCACTGAAAGTGCACATTGCTGGCTCATGTTGAGTCTTTCATCAGTCAACACCCCCAAAATCCATCACCTCAGGGCTGCTCTCAAGCCATTCCCCGCCCAACCTGCATCTGTGCTTGGGACTGCCCCAACCCAGATGCAGGCCCTTATTTGCCTTACTGATCTTCATGAGGTTAGAATAGGCCCACCTCCCAAACCTGGATTCCTTGAATAGCATGCCTTCTCTCTAACGTGTCAACTGCACCACTCAGCTTGGTGTTGCCTGCAAACTTGCTGAGGGTGCACTTGATCCCACTGTTCATGTCTCTGACAGAGATGTTAAATAACACTGGTGCCAACACCAATCCCTCAGGAATGCCACTCATCACCGGTCTTCACTTGGACACTGTGCCACTGACTGGAACTCTCTGAGTGTGACCATCCAGTGAGTGGTCCATCCATCAAATCCATTTTTTTTTTCTTTTCCCAATCTGGAGATCAAGATGTCATGTGGGACAGTATCAAATACTTTGCACAAGTCTAGGTAGATGACATCAGCTGCTCTTCCTTTGTCCACTAATGCCGTAACTCCAAGACATACCAGATGTTCCAAAGACACTACAGATCTGGACTGCTAAACATTTTACAGTCTCAGCAAATGCACTGCTCAAAACTGCACCTAAGAGTCAGAGTAGAAGAATGCATTGGTATACACTGGTCTCATATGTAANCCTCAGGAATGCCACTCATCACCGGTCTTCACTTGGACACTGTGCCACTGACTGGAACTCTCTGAGTGTGACCATCCAGTGAGTGGTCCATCCATCAAACCCATTTTTTTTCTTTTCCCAATCTGGAGATCAAGATGTCATGTGGGACAGTATCAAATACTTTGCACAAGTCTAGGTAGATGACATCAGCTGCTCTTCCTTTGTCCACTAATGCCGTAACTCCAAGACATACCAGATGTTCCAAAGACACTACAGATCTGGACTGCTAAACATTTTACAGTCTCAGCAAATGCACTGCTCAAAACTGCACCTAAGAGTCAGAGTAGAAGAATGCATTGGTATACACTGGTCTCATATGTAATTGATGTCTTACTGGGGACAACTCCGAGCCCTATTTATCATGTCATTTTAAGAAACAGTGTGAAAGCAAAGATTACTTTTCAGTTCTCAAAGAAAGTAAGATAGGGGTATTTTGACAAGAATGACACAAAACTTGCCAAACAGATGTGCAAAGTTTGACTACAGCGCCCCTTGCAAATCAAGATCAAGATTCTGTCCTTCTTTACTCTGACTCCCCAGACTTTTTTCATCAGTTCTTACAAAATATTTAATAACATCTCTTTATTAACATTTTACACAATTCTATTAGAATTGTTTAGTTCAAAGAAACTAGGAACTCGACTCATGTATCCCAAATCAAAGAGAACACATTACAAATTTCCCTATCAGGCTTAGGTTTTCAAAGGAGTCCTTTCAAACCAAATTTCTGCTTCTTAGGGGGAAAAAAAAAGTGTAATTTGCTGTTTAAAGCAAAGTATAAAAGTCTCTTGTCTACTTACTACCCAGGCAACACAACATATGGCAGAGGCATTACGGTTTCAAGATTAAAGAATAAAACAGATGATACCTGCTGAAAAACAATGAACATAATGAAGCATCCATTAAAATGAGGGATATGCAAACTTTTAAATTTACTGTAATTCCACTCCTATGTGTAAATAGCACAAGCTGTCAGTTTTCTTTTTTAATGTAATATTTTAGATGTATGGAAAGACTTGCCATTCTAACAAGTCATTTTCCCAGCACTATTTTATACCACTTAAATACATGCTGTCATCTAATTCCATAGATGTGGAATGAAGACACAATACCCTCATTATGCCAACAATGTGGGATTGGAGCTCACCTGTGTGTGTCATTAAATAGCCCCCAGCAGGAAGCAGGAAAACAAAACTATATTTCAGACTGAATCTTCAATCTATCACAAATTGATTATGAGAGACAAAAACAGTTCAAATTTATTCCAAGAGTGGGCGTAGTTTCACATTGCATCCACCCAGCTGAGTCCCACAGCAGCAAGCAACCTGCTGCATTCTAGCCACATAACCTTTCTTCAAAAGCAATTTCCTGAAGTACTGGAAAGTTTTAATTTGGAAGTACTACTAAACACAGCTGCAGAATTAGACAGTAAGGGGCAGTAGTAGGCCAGACAGACTTTGTAATGGGATAAAATTTTTCACGAAGGAAGAAAAACACCAAATCTCAATGCTATACATTAAAAAAAAAAAAATCTTGGTGAAGAGACAACAGAATTCAGAAGAGAAATTAGATTGTGATGCACAAACAAGTCTAGCTTTCAGTAATGAAACTGAGCAGATTTCCAAATGAAAATCTAATGCTTACAAAATCTGATTTTAAATACCCTTTTATTTTTTTATATTTCTAATGAGATTTTAGGCAACATTATTAGATAAAAACTGAAATACCATCTATATCTAGTTTCCTAAAAAACATCATACAACTATGAAAAAAACAGCAACAAGTAATCATATTAAAAAATAGTTGACTTTGAGACATTAGATTTTCTTACTGAAGCTAAATGATTTAAGAGAGAAAGAAGCTGGATATGATTTAGGCTGCTATAAGAGGCAGCAAGTTAATTTCTAGCACAGTCAGGTTATAATTACAATAGCTTTTTCTGTATCACATTCCATTAAAATACTCCCTTTCTTAAACTTGTTTCACTGCAAGTAGAAATGTTTCCAATGACAACGTTTTCCATATCCATTTGTGCAAACACCAGCTCTCAGTTCAGGTTCTTAAATGATGATGTAAACTACTAAAAATTTCTTTTGAGCTAAGACTTACTTTGGCACTTCAGGTATGGATATAGTCACACGAACATACAGCACAGGAACAGAAATACTATGATGATTTTGCATGATTTCAATTAGTTGTTGAAGGATGTTAATACATCTCAATTACGTTGGCACCGATAATACCTAATACAGAGCTGGACCAGGTATCTCTTCAGCAAATTCTGTCCCCTTACGTCAACATTTTTTTCAGAAGTGGAGTCTAGAACAGCTGTGTCAGTTACATAGAGATAGTAGAAAACATTAATGTTTTATCAAATACAAAAGACTACCTCCATACCTAAAGACTGATAATTTCAAATCTTGATTATTCCTTTTTGTACCTTCAATGGCACTGAGTCCTTTGATCTCAAAAGAAAGCTCTCAGGGTGTAACGTGCTGAATATATGCACTAGTGAAAGAAACTGAACCTTAAAACACATGGACGTGCTCACACAAACTCATGCTATGAATTATTTAAATAAAACATTTTTTCTTCTGTGAGCAACAACCACAAGAATGATATAACTTTTCTACTTAACACATGATATCTTTATCTCACTCCAGTCACCTCCTATCTTTCCCTATCGTTTTTCTTTCTCTCCACATTTACCTATGTTGAGCTTCATACCTTTATCAGAAATCCAGCTGAAAATTCAAATAACTTCAAAATCAGTGATAAGATTTTCATGTACTGAATTATTGACTTTTCTCTTACTGACAAAATTTTCTCTATCCTTCTTCTGAGCATAGAGTAACTGTATGTTTATAATTTCCAATGTAGCTTTTATCATTTCTTTTATTATATCAAGAGAGCAAAAATCTTGTCACTGACTACAGCTGAATCAGAACAGGCTTAGCCAAAGATAGTACAGCTACTTTACTAGAACTAATCTACCAGTACTGTATTCCAGGCAAAGATAAACATTTACTGTTCAAGAGACATTTAAATGTTGTATTAAGGGATGTGGTTTAACACGAAAATATTTGTGGTAGGTGAACAATTGAACTGGATGATCTGAAAGGTCATTTCCAACCCTAATAGAAGCCCTAACGCTTCTATTCTATTAACAGGTAAACATAAGTATGCTCTTCTTTGATGAATTTTGGCTGTTTTTGCAGCAGAAATGAAAGCGAAAACAAAATTTCCATTTTTATTAACATTCTATATAGACACAACATTAGTATTTTATATAGACAGACTTCTCATTAGCATTCTTCTAAGACTAAAAAAAAAAAAAAAGAAAGAGAAACGCATGAAGATAAAAGGCTAACCTTTACAGCTCCCTGTGGTGATCCATTTTATGGTTCCAGGGTTAAGTACACACAACTTACTCTTACCTTGAAAAACTGCATGCAAGGTTAGAGTCACAAACTTGAGGGTACACCACAGCTTTCACTCAGGGTACAAATGATATTAAGAAACTGTTTGATATTTTTATTCTAAAACCATCAATCAAAATACTAATTGCTTTGGACAACATCATTCAAAAACAGACATTAAAAATCTCTATTTCTATGTCTTCATTCATTCAAAGTCAGGCTGTAATTACATTTTCACACAGACAGATGATCCTCAGAGATTCAGATTCAAATCCCAAGAACAGATCAAGCACATACTTTCCTTGTAGTCATATTCAGTGTTACTCTTATGGTACTCTCTCACATACTTTAATACTATATATGTTCACAGTTGTTCCATATAGTGCTGATAGCTAAAAGGCAACATGTTTGTTCATCTACACTGCAATACCCTTAATGCAAAGACTTCTCCATGCTGGAAAAATGAAAAAAAAAAACCCACAAAAACTTAGCTACAATTTTTTAAAATAACCATAGACAATAAAATAACTGTATAAACAAAACTCTGAAGACATACAGAATATATGCCTATATGACAACCTTTTGTCAGTTCAGGCAGAAGGCTTACAAGTAGGCACATAACAGGTATGTTCTTTCTTATACCACCCACCGTTATGATTAAATGCCCTTTAAAAATAATGGAATTTTGAAAACTGATATATTTAGAAGGTTCCTTACAGAATAAAAGTTATGGAGAAAAATTAAATTCAAAGAACCACTATCCTGTCAAATACATTCCATTACACTTCCTTTTGCAGAGAAGGTAAGATTTTAGAAGAGACTTCAGGGATATGAACAACACTTGGAAAATTTACAAAAGTGGCATGCAAGCCTATTCCTTTTCCATCTGAACAACAATAATTATTGCACTCCTTTCTCTTTTGAGGTTCTTGGCACCCAAATTCCTCCCCTCAAGCATGTTAAAAGCACTCCACCAAATGTTATTACTTTCTTTCTTCCTTCCAAATAGCATTAAAGCTTTCCAAACTCCCTTTTCACTAGAGGAAATATAAACGCTTTGTCCTTATGCTTTACAGACCTATTTTTTTCCTTTACAAACTGAGTCACTCAGAACTGCACATAGCCTTCCTCTCCAGTCTTTTCTGCCAGAACACCAGCAGCAAGATACGAACGTGTCCAACAGTGCAATGATCTCTACACTTCCCTATACTGTGCACAATGTACAAAAAGTTATTTCTGCTACCGTGACTTCTTTTTCACATAACTGCAAGTGTTGCTCCATATTATCATAAATAAAGCACAGTCAAAATTGTCCAGTGAATAAATGAAGTTTTCTGTCTTTACCAGAACACCAAAATCAGTAATATTTGAGGTTCTCTTTGCATTAGCTGTATCTGTTAATTAGAATATCCTGCCTTCACATTTGGTGCTGCAATCCAGTTCTCAAACTGGCTTGTTTCTCATCAAAAAGTGTTCCTGGGACAATTCACACTGAAACACTAAAATAAGAAGCTGGAGTAAGAAAAGTGCTTATTTACATTATGGAAACAATCATTGTACAGCTTTTCTCCCAAAGCAAATACTGCTTTTCAAAGACACTGGTACATAAAATAGATAAGTACAGATGTTAAAAAAGGTATTTCAAGTGGAAGCAGATTCCACTTTGAGAACAGATTCTTGATGTACTGAGTGACAAAGATCCCATTATAATAGATGAATCATTTCCTATAAATATAAAATGATCAGAGGATTTGATTTGGGCACACACACGTAGGTATGCAACATTACTCAAGACCCTCTGGGATAAGGTGAGTGAAACCAGGAGACAAAGCTAGACCTACATGAGATCTGCAGCATGGCAGGAACACAATGAAAATTATCATTCTGGTCACAGAACTACAGGTACACTGCACCACAGTCTGAATACTCCCATAGTTTGAAGTAGTCCTCTACTATACTGTCATCCCCATTTATACTGCAGGATTGAAACCCCTTTGATAATGTCAAGAAAGCACTTCAGTGCACTGCAGAGATGCAGTCAACACACCTACCCAATTTCCATCTCTCTGCCCTGAAGAGATAAGGAGGAAATACAGGAAATTCAGAATCAGGTTTCAGCAGCAGGAGAGTAATTGCAGGCCGAACATGAAGTTGTCTGACTCCTCAGACTCTGAGTTACTGGCCTTCAGAGCTGCCAGCATTGATCCAGGCCATAAGGAGACCCAGTCCACCACTGCAGCCTTGACATCAAGCTGGTTCTGCAATGAGCAGCCAAAATTAGAGACATTCCATCTGACTGAAAGTCAAATTACTGTGAAGTAGAACTTTGCAAGCTTTGTCTTAAAGGGATCCGATACATTAAGCTCATCATATTGCCTAATAACTCAAAAGCCTTATAATGCCTTCAAATGGCTACTTTACAGGATGATAAATTTGATCAGTGTAATTATGTTAACCACTTGAATGGTTGGAAACTGCCCCAAACTCAAACATGAACAGGACTAACAGAAATGCTTTTTTCTTTCATCCCCTCCCTGAATTAAAGGAGAAGTACTATCTAGAACAATATTTCAGAATCTTCTGTTCTTAAGCTGTGGGTTTTTTTTTGTTTTTTTCTAATGAAATACTTTTTAAACAGAAGTCTCTCAAGTTTATGTGTGCAGTTGTCAGAAATCTGGCTTACTTCCCCCTATGATGTAATATTTATACATTGTATTAACTCACAAATTTCCCAACACAAACTGAAATAACTACAGACTGAACAAAAACTCTGAAGATAGTATTGTAACTTGGTAGAACGTACTTCTGGGTTATTTACTTCTTAATTATTATATTTTGCAGTGATACATATGTGACAGTTGAGCTTACAAATATTGAAAACAGCAATGGAAGAATTAAAAGCAGAGCATGGTTGTGAATTCTTTCCTCAGAATGAAGATGCTGAATGCTGGGTCTGAATTAGACTGGGCATATGAGAAGCACAAATTAGCAAGTTTCTGCTATATGCATAAATGTTCATTATTTAACAAATTGGTCAAAGATCACATGCAATCTCCCCAGCACTGAAGAGACTCTTGATTGCAATTTACTTTTTGCTGAATTTTAAATGTGCCAAACTACCATTGTAAAATGTAAAATTTTACATAAAATTTGAGAACACCTGTGGCTTGACTACATACTGAACACATTAGTTCAGTATAGTATAGAAGAAAAAAAATAGTTGGGATATCCCAAATTGGAAGGGACCCGAAAGGGTTATCAAGTTCTGGCTGCACTGTTTCATATTAACTATGGCAAGAACTGCATAACATACACATACACCACAAAATATTTCTCAGCTTTCAGGGAATTTTTTGAGAAAACTTCAGTTTATGAAATCTTACAAAAAAAGCTTTTCAAAGTCTACTGATTGGCTTCAACAAAAAACATGTTCAGATATTAAAAAAAATAAAAACTGCTCAAGAACTATACAAGCACAGGTTTCCACAGCGAAAGTATGAGAAGCTATTCTCATGACAACATACTCTTGTGAACATGTTTTAAGGCAACTTATGAAATTCTCTGGAAAACAGTCAACAGAAAATAAAACAGCACTTTCTGACTTGCATTGAATACCTCTGCTTGGAAGCCTGAAATATCAGGAATCAAACTCGTATAAGCAATTATGAGAAAGTGAGAGTACTAATTTTGCAGCACTGTGGCACTGCGGCCCTACCATAATAGGGAAGAACAGAACATGTTATCATGTTACTAACTGCCTGGGAGCAGCAACTCACCGACGTATCAGCTTCTCTTTGTAACACATTAATTCTCTAATCATTTCGTAGGGGCTTTCTTTGTTGTTGTGTTGTTTTTTTTTGGTTTTTTTTTTTT